>JAQQAE010015170.1:0-12141 GCA_029823295.1 Pseudamia nigra
GTCTTTGAAATGAACATTATATGTGTAAATGACGGTATGATTCAGTCAAGATGAGACAACCGTTTGCTGGTCACCACTGACTGGACGCAACGTGGAGCAAAGGAGGAAGAAGGTGAACAGGACTTTATTTTGTCTTGAATGAATCAGTTGTAAGTAGATGCTCGGTATTAACAAGAAGCTGTGAAGCGGCAAACCCCCCCCCCCCTCTTTGGAATTGGCCATGACCTTGACCTTTTTCCCTTAAAGGTTACAATAAATTTGGAATCAGTAGACTCAATAAGCCAGGGGTATATGACATTTTGAAACCTTGCTCCTTAGCAAGAAATATGCACTAGCAGTCAAAAGTTTTACAACACCCCGATTTTTCTAGTTATTTTGTTGTAATTCTAACATTTCAAGTCCAATGAATAGCTTGAAATGGTACAAAGGTAAGTGCTGAACTACCAGAGGTTAAAAAAAGTTAAGGCTACTGAAAACAAATAAATAACATACATTTCAGAATTAGAAACAAAAAGGCCTTTTTCTGGGAACAACACACGAATTAACAACTTGAAGCTGTTCTGCACCAGTGGAGGTCGATCAAACCTTGAAGTTGGTGCAGCTAATTCCTACAGATGACCCAAGTTTGCTTGATTAATGAAAACCTGCTCTGTCTACATGAAAGCAGTGTTGGAGCACACTGTGGTACCATATCCTCATAAGCATTATTGGAACAGTATTCTACTGCAGAAAGTACGTGTTGCTATAAAAATGGTGAGAAAAGGGCAACTAACAATGGAAGAGAGACAGGCCATAACACTTTAAAGTCTTTCCTACAGAAATTGCAAAGAAAGTCAAGGTTTCAGTGAGTAGTTTCCTTCACCATCAGAAGACACTCAGAAACTGGAGGAAACTCTGATGGGAAGAAGTCTGGCAGACCCAAAGGTACCATCTTGGGACTTCCCCTTGACCTTTTTCTTTGAAGGTCACAGCATGGAATCAGTATAGTCAATAACATAGGAGAATTTGACGGTTTCAACCTCACTACATAGCTTGAAATGTATGTAGGTCAATGTGGAATCATTTTGGACCCTACCAATCTTCAAGGAAAAGTCAAGGTCAAGGTCATTTGATAGTGAGAGGTGTCCTGGACCCTGTACCGCATATTAAAATTTAGTCCCTTTAGCTATAGTAGTTTGGGTACTATCAATCAATCAATCTTTATTTGTATAGCGCCAATCATAATCGCCGATTATCTCTAGGTGCTTCACAATTCAAGGCTGAAATCTCATCAATCTACTATAGGTCAAATTTTTTGGAATTATGTAATTGATATGCAAATTAGGTTATGGTTGCCATAGTGACTTTTCCCCCTATCCTGGCTACCCATGTGCCAAGTTTTGTTAGTTTGGGTACGTACTGTATAAACTTAGGTACAAACTGAGCTCTCGACTATATCCCTCCCCATAATTTCATTCATGTGGGGATTATGTAGTGATGCACTAATTAACAGACTTCATGAGGTCATCTTCATTTATTTTTACAAGCAAAAGTCTGAGAAGTAAAGCAGGCTTTGACCAGACGAGGCCTTCACGTGTCAGAGATCTGTGTTTGAGAGTGAATCTGTGCGAGGCCTGGTGTTATTTTGCCCACGAGTCCCACACCCTGCAGTGCGTTTGTGTGTGTGTGTTTAAGGTCACACAGTCGGCCCTTCGTTAATTAGAAGCTGCTCCAAATGAGGGAGCAATTGAGGGGAAAAAAAGAGATTACTGTGCTGTCACAGACAGAGAGAGAGGAGGAATGTGGAAAGGAGGGAGGAGGTGAAAGAGGAGGAGCGAGAGTGAGAAAGACGAGTCTGTTGAGAAAAGTCGACTTTTCTCCTGGTTTCTCATTTCTCTCCAAAAACCCCACATCCCATCTGCCACAACATCTGACAGTCGATCCTCCGTCGGTGTGCCCTCGAAAACCTGCGTTTACTCATGGTCTTGATTATTTTGCCACTTTTTGTTCATTTTTCTGCTTCTTTAGTTTATTTTCTTGCTTAGTGATTTCATTTTCTTGTTGTTTGGCTCATTTTCCATATGTTGTTGCTTATTTTGTTTATTTTTACATCTGCTTTTGGGTTGTGTAGTGTTATTGGCTTTCAAGAGGGGCGTTAGAGGTGGGTGGTACTTAAGTACATCTACTCCTTTGCACATAGTTGAGTAGTTTTTTTTATGTAATTCTGAGAGTAGTTGTTTTGTGAAATAATTTCTACTTTTACTCAGTTACATTTGTGATGAAACAATGTACTTACACTTACATTCAGCCACAGGCTCATGTGTAGGAGACATTTTTATGTCAACTACATAAGCAAAAATCAGCTATATAATCAACAGAATGAACAAAATTAGTGACGTTGCAGACAAAGGAAAACAAAAATTTAGCAGCAGTACTATACAAAACATTTAAAAAGAACAAAATTTGCAACATAATCAGCAAAATATTACAACTGGGCAAAGTTAGTTAAATAATCTACTATATAAAAGAGAAAAAAATAAGGAAAACAAGGAAGCACAAAAAAATTATTAAATAACCTAGATGATTTTTCTTATTGTTGAATTTGTTGCTATTTTATCATTTTCTTGTTTATTTTGTCGATTCCCTTGATGTTTATTGTTCATTTGTTAATTACTTTGTTCATTTACTTCATTTTTTTAAATTCTTCTGTTCATTTTGGATTATTGTGGTGATTGTTACTGATTTTGCTCTTATTTTTCATTATTGTTCATTTTGTTGCTTGTTCTCTTCATTTTCTCCATTGTTTTGTTGTGATTATTCATTATTTTTTCACTTTTTGTTAATTTCTGTTAATTTTCTTGCTTTTGTTGGTCATTCATTTACATTGTGGTCATTTTGTTGATTACTGGTCAATTATTTTGTTCATTTTTTTCTTTTTTTTCTTTATATATATTTTGATATTCTTTTTTCCTTATTACATCAATTTTCTTCTTTACTTAGGACATTTTCTTCATTGTTTTGCTCATTTATGTAAATTTTTTTGGTTCATTTTGTTCATTTTCTGATTATTTTTTAAATTTTTTATTGCATTTTCATCATTGTTTTGCTTATTTCTTTTTATTTTGTTGCTTATTTTATTTATTCTCTTTCTTATTTATTTCATTTTGTTCCTCATTGTTCTTTGTTAAACTTATATTGTTCATTTACTTATATTTTTGATATACTGTTTTTCATTTTGTGCACTATTTTGTTGATTACTGGTTATTTTTTTATTTAGCTAATTTTTAAAAATTATTTTTCTCATTGTTGTTAATTTTGTTGCTCACTTTGTTTATTTCCTTGCTTATTTGTTTTGTTGTCTTGATTGTTTGGTTCATTATTGTTTATTTTCTTGCTTATTTCGATTATTTTCTGAAATTTATAAAGCATATTTGTTCATCATTGTTCATTTTGTTGATGTGTTTGGTCATTTACTTAGATTTTTTTATATTTTTGGTTCATTTTGTTCATTTTCTGGATTATTTTGCTCGTTTCATTGTCTTGATTGTTTGGTTCATTATTCTTCCTTCTCTTGCTTATTTCGATCATTGTCTGAGATTTTTGAAAGACATTTGTTCATTATTGTTCATTTTCTTGATTTTTTTTTTATATTTTTGGTTCATTTTGTGAACTATTTCAATTACTGTTGGTTTTTTTTTTTTTTTGCTTATTTCGCTCATTTTCCTGTTTATTTATCTTGATCCAAAATCCCACAAACACACTTTCGGGTAATCTGTGTGTACATGAAAAGCTCTTTGATCACGCTTGACGGCAGAGTAGCAGAACTCTCATTTGATCTGCTGGTGTATCTCTCTCTCACACACACCCACACACACACACACACACACACTTCACTTTACTTGTGTGTCGATGTTGCCTGAGGATCAAAGTGGAGCCAGTAGCAACATGGTGAAAATCTAAACAATCAGCAGGAAATGACATTAATTTGCCATGTGCTTTGATCAGCTCAGCCTCTTTCCGCCGACGTACGCCTCTCTTTCCCTCCCTTTACAATTCTTTTTGGCACTTTTCATTAATTGCAGAGAGAGGGAGATAGTTTGGCTCATTTTACTTCATTTTATTGTTTATTTTTCCAGCTTATTTTGTTCATTTCCTGGTTTATATTGCCAGTTTTCTTGATTTTTTTTTGTTCACTTTCTTGCTGATTTTGCTGATTTTAGTTAATTTTGTTGCTCATTTTGTTCACTTTCCTCTTTGTCATGTTCATTTTCAGTTTTATTTTGACTGGTTTCTTGCTTGTTTTGCAAATCTTTGTTAATTTTCTTATTTTTTGCACATTTATTTTTTCCATTTCCTGAGTTATATTGCCAATTTTCTTGATTTTTTTGTTCATTTCCCTGCTTTTTTATTTCATTTTCTTGCTGATTTTGCTTATTTTAGTTCATTTTGTTGCTTATTTTGTTCATTTTCCTCTTTATTTTGTTCATGTTCAGTTTTATTTTGCCTCGTTTCTTGATTGTATTGCAAATCTTTATTATTATTACAAATCTATTGCCAATCTTTATTATTGAAAATCTTATTTTGTTCATTTCCTGGTTTATATTGCCAGTGTTTCTGATTGTTTTTTAATTTTCTTTTCATTTTTCTGCTTATGTTGCTAATTTTAGTTCTTTTTTCACTTATTTAGCTCATTTTCCTACTTTTCTATTTCAATTTCTGCAAATTATGCTAATTTTTGTACATCTTCTAGTTTATTTTAACCCATTTATTGATTGTTTTGCCAATTTTTGTTCATTCTCTTCTTTATTTGCTGCCTTTTCCTGCTTTGTTTGTTTATATCCTTGTTTGTTTTTTTTTTTCATTTTTTTGACTGTTTTGCTCATTTTAGTTCATGTAGCTTCTTTCCACTGAAGTGCTCGTCCCACTTCTTTTTTGCCCTTTTCATTAATTGCGTGGAGAGGAAATTATTTTATTCATTGTCTTATTTATTGTGTCAATTTGCTTCATTGTTTTACTCATTTTCTAAATTTTGTTGCTTATTTCAACAATTTTCCTGTTTATTAAGGTCATTTTCTTCTTTGGTTTTAGTAATTTTCAGTAATTTTGTTCCTTGTTTAGTTAATTTCCTTCTTTATTTTGTTAAACATTTCTTGTTGTGGTGCTTTTTTAATTTTTGTATATGTAATTTTCTTGATTGTTTGGCTCATTTGGTTTCTTATTTTCTCAATTTACTTGTTTATTTTGCTCAATATACTGATTGTTTTTCTATTTTTATTTGTATTTGTTTTATTTTGTTTTATTATTTATCTTCTTTTTCCTTGTTTCTTTGCCTGCATATTTTTTTTAGTTTTTGTTCATTTTTTCCCCCTTATTTTCTGTATTTTCTTGCTTTTTGCAGATTTTTTATTTCCCTGCTTATTTTTGTGCATTTTCTTGCCCATTTTGTTTATTTGCATGTTTTTTTTAACTTTAGTCCATTTTCTTACTTATTTTGTGTATCTTGTGTATTATGTATTATACACATTTAGTTTATTTTGCTCATTTTCTTGATTGCTATACTCATTTATGTTCATTTCCTTTATTGTCTTGCCAATTCCTCTTCATGTTATTCCTTATTTTGTTCATTTCCTTGTTTGCTTTTCTTGATTTATTGATTGGTTTTCTAATTTTGTTGCTTTCCCTGCTAATTTTTTCTCATTTCTGTCCATTTTTGTGCTTATTTTGTGTATTTTCTTGCAATGTTTTTTTTCCTGGTTATTTACTTGACTAGTTTGTTCACTGTTTCTCACTTTTTCCTTCTTTTGCTCATTTTCTATCTTACTCAGTTTGTTTTTTCGACTGTTCTGCTCAGTTTACTTCCCGTTGCTTTGATCAGCTCAGCATCTTTCCGCTGGAGTACCCCTCTTTTTCCTCTGCCTTTGCACTTCTTTTTTGCACTTTTCATTAATTGCACCCAGAGAGAGGCAGAGACTGTTAAAGAGGACGGAGAGGAGGGTGGAAGCTGGAGTTGGACAAAGGGAGGAGATGGAGAGACAGGAGTCAACAGCGTGAGTTGGCCGAGGTCACTGTCAGAGGACCAGCGAGAGGAAAACACACACACACACACACAGCATGGATGCAGTCAGTGTGTGCAATAGCAGATCAGATTGTCCTGGTTCCTACAGATGCTTCTCGGGACACTGAAGGCAAAGACGAGGTGAGTACGACAGCAATTTCTAGTGCTTTGTGATTTTTTTTTCCATCTCTGGATGAAAAGGAACCTGGAGCCTGCGGATGTGACTTCAAAGCCGGTGAGTGCAGGAGCGTAGGATTCATTTCAGCATAAGGGGGACAGTTTTAGCCATGTATCTGTGGATTTTCCTGGCAACATTTAGCTCTGAACAAAAATTAAATAAGACAATAATGAGCAAAATGAACAGAAATAAATAAAAAATTTACTGAATGAACAGGAATGAACAAAATAAGTGAGAAAATAAGCAACAAAAAGAGTAAAAATTGAACTATTTGAGCAGCATAATTGAAATAATCGCTAGATCCTAATTGAAACTTTGAAACTTAAACACTTCATTTTCAGTTTTTGGTAAAAGGTTAAAAAATACCTTAAGGTTGTGAAGGGAACAAAATACCCAGAAACATAAATGAAGTATATAGTGTAATTCAAAAACTTAACACAACAGGCAACAAAATGAACAGAAATGAACAAAATAATCAGTGAAATAGACAAATATGAATAGCGATGAGAAAATAAACAACAAATTGAACCTAAATGAACAAATAAGCAGCAAAACAAAAATGAACAAAATAAACAAGAGAATGAACTAAAATGTACACGATGCGCAATAAGCAATGAAGTCTGATCAGAAATCTATAAACTGATGTACTACTGACATTTTCTGTATGTTAAATTAATCTACACATCAGAATGTTTTCACATATTTTACCCTTGAAATGTAAGATAATAATGCGTCTGAATGGCAATGTCGCTTACTTTCACCTATTTATGAAGGGAACAAAAAATGAAAACAATAAGAAACATACTTTTGCTCATTCTGATGTATTATTGCCCATATTTAAAATGCAATGTTCTCTTTTATTTAAATAAGAATAAAATAATCCACTAAGTGAAAAAAATAACCTAAAATACTGAACGTCATTGAAAAAGATGAAGAAAAATTAATCCAAACTGAACAACACTGACATTATACATGTGAACAGGGTTTGTGAATCTTGTGAAGTGTATGGAAAGTCGTAGATTTTTTTTTTTTTTGATGAAACGAAAAGTGACGTGTAAGCGGCAGGAGTCCATCGGGTAACAGTTCGAAGACGCCAACACGCCTGGCTGAACAAGCAAGTCAGCATCCGAGGTGTATGAAACAGAAACCAAACAACATAATCCACAAAAAGAACAAACTGATTAAAAAATGAACAAAATAAACATCCAAATAGACCACATTGCAAGGAACGAAAGCAGCAATGTAAACAAAATAGAATTACACAAGCAACTACATGAAAAAAATGAACAAAATAAGTAACAAATTGAACAACGTAGAGAAAACAATGAACAAAAGTATCCTCTACTCTAAGTAAGTAAATAAATAAATAAATAAATATTTTTTTCTGTGTTTTAGTTGTCAGAGCATATGTTACATAAGTTTATCAAGGAGACACAAATAAACAAAATAATGACAAAATGAATGGACATTAACAAAAAAAATGATAATGAGAAACTGAACAAAATAATTGGCAATATGAACAAAAACTGGACAAAACTACCAGCAAAGTGAATCAAAATGAACAAAATATCAATCAAAATGAAGAGAGATGACAAGAAATGAACAAAATAAGCAACAAAATAAACAATATAAGAAACAAAGTGAACAACAAATGAATCAAAATGAAGAGAAATGAACAAAATAAGCAATAAAAAAGAATCAAAATGAACAAAATAAGCAACAAATTGACCAAAAATAGAATGCCTGGAATGGAATGTAAAGTGAACAAAAAAATGAATCAAAATGAAGGGAAATTACAAAAAATTAACAAAATAAGCAACAAAATAATGAAAATAAACAAAAAGTAAGCAACAATGGACAAAATATGAATCAAAAAGTAGAGAAATCCCAAGAAATGAACAGAATAAGCAACAAAATGAATCAAAATGAACACAAATAAGCAGCAAAGTGAACAAAAAAGGACAAAATATGAATCAAAATGAAAAGAAATGCCAAGAAATGAACAAAATAAGCAAAAAAAAAAATCAAAATGAACACAAGCAGCAACGTGAACAAAAATAGACAATATAAGAATCAAAATGAAGAGAAATGCTGAGAAATGAACAAAATAAGCAACAAAATGACTCAAAATGAACACAAATAAGCAGCAAAGTAAACAAAAACAGACAAAATATGAATCAAAAGGAAGAGAAATGAAGAGAAATTAACTAATTTAAGAGAAAATAAAACAAAATAAACCAAAATGAACAAAATAACAGGAAAACTAACACATTTTTAAATCACAAAAATGAACAAAAATTAAATGAATCACAGAATGAACCAAAAATAATCCAGAAAATGAAATAATAATTATAATAATAATAAGTAACAAAATGAGCAAAAATGGTTGAGGGAGCCATTGGCGCTGCATGGGGAGAGACTGGATTTATTTTATTTATTTATTTATGTACCAAGAATGAGCTGCCATGTAATGTGGAACAATGCTTATGAAATATGTGTCAACATTAGATCGTAGGGTCTCAACTGGTGAGTCGTGGACTCATTCAGGGACGGTCCCTGAGTCCTACATGGACACAAAAACCCCCATTAAAGAATAATTTTTAAAAATTATATTGTACTTCATTAGTTTGTTTTATTGATATTTTATTTCATATTTTGTTTTGTTTGATTGCTTTTATTTTTTATTAAATATGTAAAAAAAAATTGATGAATGTATCTATTTATTTATTCAAGTATTTATTTTAATTAATCTCATGTATTTTTCTTATCTTTTATTTCCCTGTTTTATTTTATTTCATTTTATCTATTTTTGTTTTATTTTACTTTATGCATTTTTATTTTGTTTTGTCTTATTTTTTATTTTTGTTCTTACTTATTGTATTTAGATCTGTTTTTATTGAAATTGTATGTTTTATTTTAATTCATTTTTTAACTTTTTTATATAATTTATTTATTGTTGTCTTTTTAAGTGACAAACCCCTTACATTTGACTTAAAGGCATTAAATGGGTCGAGTCATCTGCATTAAATTATTTTGCTCATGTTGCCATGCTTTAGAATTGCTTTCATTTCATTGATAGTATTGTTCCTTTTTTGTTCATTTTGAAGATTGCTTTGTTCATTTTCTTTAATATTTTGTTAATTTACCATTTTTAAAAAATATTTTGTTCATTTTATTATTCATTTTTTTATTATGTCCACTGTATCAGTTATTTAGTGTTGCTTATTTTGTGGAATATTTTTTACATTTTCGTGACTATTTTGTTCCGTTTTGTTAATTTAAGGTTCAGTACTATTGCTCTGAGAACTTAATTTATTTCCATTCCTGCTGTAATATTTTCTATAAGTCAGTTTTAAGTGTATGCATGGAGGAGTGGTCGCTTTACTTCATGTGTGAACAATATATTTGTGCTACTCTCTTGAAATAGAAATCTTTAATCTCAGTGAGTTTTTTCCCGGTTAAATGTAGGTCAAATAAAACGTACAACTGTTTGTTTTTTTCAATTTTAATCATTGTTGGGATAGTTTTGTCCATTTTAATGATTATTTTAAAGCTTTTGGTAATGTTTTTGCTTCATTTTTGAACGTATTCATGACAATGTGTATATTTTCTTCAGTTAAATTCAGATTATACTAGATTCTAAAAAAAAAAAAAATCAATTATCATGGTTTGACTTCTCTAAAAGTGCCTGGTTGTGTGGGTCCTGAGATGAGACCAGATGAAGACCATTAGAAAGTGAACAGACTGTTCATAGAGACGATGTAAACGCTCCGTGTGCTTCACATGTTCAGGGTTGGGCCTTGATGGGGATAAAGCTAGTACTGTGTTTACGTCAGCTGACATGCCCCCCCCCCCCCAACACACACACACACACAGCTAAAGTTAATAGGGCGAGGGGTCAGGCTTCAGGGAGCACGTTAATTGTGAAGCAGTGAAATGAGAAACATGGCGTGTTGACAGTTCACACACGTTTACTGTTCCACACACATGCAGGATCATGCAGCGGGGCCCCGCTGAGGGACATGTTTACAGTGTAAAAGCTGCCCGGTCCCGCTAGGGTCAACTCTCCCATCATTACAACATCTCACACCAGTGGCTGTACTTCTGTAGACACAAACACACACATGAACACAGAAAATGTGGTCCCTGACTGTAAAAGTATCCCCTCAATATTCAAATGTTGAGCAAAACCCAATTAAAACGCATTTTCATAGTCTAGGACTTTTGCAGAGGACAAACAATGAATAATGTTAATGTGTTTTATTTAAAGCTATGACACAGAGCAACAGTGAGCAAGAACCAGGAAATTAATGAAAGTACAGTAGTAATATCAATGGCTCCAAAAAGTCCATTGAATCACAGTGGGATTCTCGCTAAAAATACTTATTGTTTGTCATAATTCATCATGTTCTCAAATGTTTTTGATGCAAAAGCAAGAAAAAAGAACAAAAATAAACAAAATAAGAAGAAAAATAAGGTCAATGAGCAGAACAATCAAGAAGTTGTGAAAAAAGGACCAAAAAATTTTTGTTTTAAATTAAAAATTAGGTAAGTGAACCAAATTAGATGAAAAAATGAACAAAATTTCAAACTACGTTGTTGATTCATAATTTGTATATACAGTGGTGCCCCGGCTAACGGAGTTTAATCCGTTCCGGTGTCACGTTCAATCATTCATTAGCCGAAGCGAGTTTTTCAATAGGAATACATGTAAAACCAATTAATCCGTTCTGAATCCACAAAAACTCCCATATAAAGTATGTATTACACACCTGTACGTGCATATTTATTGATTTATCCATTTTTGTTAGGTCCCAGGATGAAAAACACAAAATGGAGCAGTATTTTAGGTGAAAAAATTGAAAAAATTAGGTGAAACAATAGGTGGAAAGATTCCTAACCCGAATTATGAAATTCATAAACCGAAATTTTACGTGTTATGAAATTTACTGGGATGTAATTTTGGCCGAATTTTAGTCGTTACCCGAATTTTTTGTTGGCAGAAGCGTTCATTACCCGGGGCACCACTGTATTATCAACTAGTAATGATGTATTTCACGAAACTGACCTGCCCTGATGGACTTAACTTAACAATTTTCAACCACTATCATACTTAAAATAGTATTCTTTTAAAGTGAGTTTTTTAATCATTCATGCATGAAAGGGTTCATTCTTGATATATGATTCTTCTTTTAATTGATTTGAAGGCCTTCTTATCTCCTCTCCTCTCTTTTCCTTTCCTTTCCTTCCCTCTCCTCTCCTCAGCCAACATGTCTGCCTCCTTGGTCACATACCCCTCCATTGATTGGTCAGTGGTGTCCGTGACCCCGACCAGAACCAATGTGACAGTGTGGGAGCGTGATGCGCTGCTGGCGGTGGCGGAGGTGGTGGTGCTGGCCATCATCCTGGTCATGGCTCTGCTCGGAAACGGGCTGGTGCTCGTGGTTTTACTCAGACGGAGACAACAGCACAATCCGATGCACCACTTCATGCTTAACCTCTGTCTGGCTGACCTCGTAGTGGCACTCTTCCAGGTAACACACACACACACACACACACACACACACACACATAGGTGATGAATGAAGGCAACAGTGTCTTTAAATGGGAAACATTTTCAGCTCAAGTACCTAAAAAAGAAACTGTGTCTCCTTGGACAAAAAGAATATAGTAATGAACTGAATGAAAAAACAAAGAAATATACAAAATCATCACCATATTACCGAAAATAAGCCAAAAATAACAAACAAGCACTAAATGAACAAAAAGAAAAAAAAAGAACATTACCAAATATTAAGGAAAAACCGATACAAATAGTCTACAAAATGAACAAAATAGTCAGCTGTCAGACATGAGTGTCGCAGAGCTGAGCGCAGGTGGAAGAAGGACAGGCTGCAGGTGTCACTTCAAATTTTAAGGGACTGCTGGC
>JAQQAE010015172.1:0-12140 GCA_029823295.1 Pseudamia nigra
AGGTTATAGGTCACATTAAAGGTGGAAAAAGTTGTGAAATTATTTATCTTGGTGTCAATTTTTACATCACAAAAACAAAAATCAACAAGCATTTGAACAGGGGTGTGTAGACATTGTATATCCACTGAAATAATTTCAGAACTTACTGATCTTCAAGGTCAAAGTCAAGGTCAACCCAAAATTTTGTGCCTCTTAGCTACAGTACTTTTTTCACTATACCTAGGTCACAATAGGATTTTGCTATTATATGATGCTGATTAATGTGCAAATCAGGTGGTGGTTGCCATAGTAACCTTTCCTCCCAACTACCCGTGTGCTACTTTGCCTAGTCTGTGTCCAGGGACTTTGGAGATACAGAGCCAAATTTTGGACAGATGCACATACGAATGGAGCTCTCCACTATACCCCACCCCCTCAACCTTTGTTCAGGCAGGGGATAACAACCTGAATGTGTTTGGGCTGTGTATTGTTTACTGAAAAAACAAGCCATTTTCTTCAGTTTCACAGATTTCTGTCAATTTTCAGGGTGATTAAAATGAAAAAATGAAAATGGTAGAGATGCTCTTAAATTCCTCACGAGTAAATATGTATTGTATTCTGACATGTTGACTATAATTGTGTAGATACATTTTTGTCATAATACTGTGCCATGGACACTAAATGTAGCATTTGTCCACAGACACCATCTGCAAAAATCTGTGGTCCATCAGGCATTTGGAGACCTGGCATCGGTAGAAGAGGAACCTGCCACTAAGCTCAACCGAACAGACATGAAGTGGAGACCTGCAACCAAAGCAGTGTGTAAAACGGCTCCAAAATATCGCTCCATCCTCTCAACCGGCACCGTAAGTACCCTTTAGGGCTCCAAAGAAACTGCTAGTGGTTTACTTGTAAACCAGATTATTGTTACAGAAAACCTAACTAAACATATCATTTATCTATAGATATCTCTGATCAGAAATTCAGTTTGCACAGATTTTAAAAACATTATTCCAACTAAATCTTGCCCAAAACAATCTTTGCTGCCTTTTTGTATGTGAGATAAAATTTACCTGACAATGAATTTAAACTGCACGGCCTGAGTCTAATCTCATTTTGTGGGAAGTTCTGTTTTTCTGTTTGAAAAATTCAAAGGTTAAATATATACACTTCAGGTTAGCAAGACAGAGGAGGGTTGCACAATTTTAATGGGTTGTTTTTGAATAAATTTGTGAAGTTTTTTGTTTGAGTTAATGAAATGACATCATTTGCATTGCAAAATTTCACACAATCCTCAAGAAATTGAGCTATTCTTGTTTTTCTGTCGAACACACACAGGTTTGTTTTAAAGACTGTTCTTTGACCTGCAATCGTGCTGCTTATTAAACTGCAGTCGCAAAGTCTGACCAACTGTCAGTGCTTTTTTGTTACATTAAATCATGCTTTTTAGTTGTAAATGATAAATACTGTATATAAAAACCTGAGCTTTTCCATTGCTTCTTCATTCTATGTTGTGAAAATTGCATAATGAATTCAGTGTCAGTGTCCCCTCATCAGGTATGTGAACCTCCTGTCCTTTACTAGGAGCATGATAAAAGTTTTCTGTTTCTGTGAGAACAGTGATTGAAGCCATTTTATCCTCCGCATTATGTTGAAATCGTCTGTAGTTGAATGTCTTGTAATGCTGCTGGATCTGGATTACTGTGTTGTAACACCAAAGTCACAGTGTAATTCGGTAGACTGCATGATTGATTTAGAATCACTTTTAGTCTCTGTAAGTGTGGTTGGAGTGAAGAGCACTTCAGGGCTTCAGTTCACTGTGGGAGAAATGTATAATGCTCAGGTAAAGTGCAGAATACATTAGAATTAATAGAGGGTGCCCTTAAAGGTATGAGTCCATACAACTGCCATGTTGGATAAAAAACTGGATCAGTATCATGTGTAACAACCTCATTATTACAACAGGGTTAATACATTATAATGTGATAAATCCCAATATGTTACAGTTAAGTTACTGCAGTTAATTTTATTAAAACTCTAGCTAAGATATCGCACTGCAAAAAGAGTCTTTTGGATATATTTGAAAAATAAATGTTATTTCACTTTGTCACCTGCAGAAGGATGCCATCTTAATGATGTCACATGGTTGGTCTCTGCTTTATTCAGCAGTATGAGACACTGGAGGAAACACAAGATTACTGGAGGTGTAGGTCACAATTTACATTATATGTAACTCTAACTCTGAGGGACTAACAAGTTTTATTTCAGTGCCATATCTTAGCTAGAGTGCTAATAAACTTAACCACGGTAACAGTAGTCATCTTCAGATAGCTCAGTGAAGTCTGCGAAGTTCAGAGTAACATGTCTTGGTCATGAAGTGACTGCCACACGTCTGGACATCAGGACATGGTGACTGTTGCTGTTTATCAGCTCAATGGAAAAATCATGGGGCTGGAGGAAGGAAGAGTGAATGCAATCAGCTGGAGATGGAGGCAGCATCATCTCTCAATAATCAGATGGAGGATCGTGAGGATTTGAGGTTCTGTATATGGATGTACAATAACACAGACCCCCTGTACTTAAGCAGTGGAGATCTGACTGATGGAGGCACAATTCTATCAGATACTGATGCTATATCTCATTCTTCCTCCTGTTCAGTCTTGTGTAACTCTATTTGCACAAACTAATCACGGTGCCTGCCGTTCTGCTGCTGAACACAGCAGAATCTCATCATCCATTAAGGAAAACTCAGTCAAACTGATTAAATCATCAATAAATCCTCAATTTATCCTATCTCCATGCACCATTACTATAAATATCTTGTTTAAACAATACAGGAACTTTTCAGATTTTTACATGATAAAATATAACATTTTAAGTTAAAATTGTAATATGCAGAGTTTCACAGTACAACCTGAGAGGTTTCATGTTATAACATGATACTGGTCCATTTTTTGCTACCTGGCAGTTGTACATTTCCAGCTAAAACAATACAGAACACCTTAACTAACCATTTCAGAGCTTCATATGGACTCTAGTCACACACATCCACACCTGGATCATTCATACACTAATCAGTCTCAAAATCATTCAGAGCCTTAGAAAGCATTGCAGGTTTCAACATAAATGGTTCGACATGGAAAGGTGCGAGATGGGACCAGAAACTTTACTTCTCCTGTTGTCATGTTACACCTCCCACTAAAAGGTTCAGTTGTTCAAATAAAACCACAACAAACTGTGATTGACAGCTTTACTTTCTCAGTGCAGACTTTGAATTTTGCTGTTTATTGCAGGTTGTGGGGTGGGGGGGTAGCTGCATCTTAAAAATGCAGCTGTGTCCTTAAACTGTGTCTCATGCTTACTGGCGCATAAAATATATTAAACTTCTCTGCGGCAATCATTAAATTATGCTAATTGCACAGATGATTTTTAATTACACACCACAGGGTTTTAATTGAAATTCAATAAATTAATCCATATATTGAATCATGCCTAGCATTCGGAGAACTTCACGAATCCTGCTGCATCACAACTGTTCATTAACCTTTATCTGTGGGTTTTAATTCGGTGACTGAAAAGTGGCTGATTTCAGAAATATGCTTAAACTTTCTTCCCCAAAAGTAACCTTTACAGGGAAAGGTAGGTATCACTGCAAAGTTTGTTTTGGTTTGGTTTGATTTGATTCATTTTTGGATGGGCACATACACGGTGCTGTGAAAAGGTATTTGCCCCCCTTTTGTAGGTATTTGCTCCCCTTTTTGTCACTTAAATATTTCAGATCATCATATTAGAGAAAAATAACATCAGTAAATACAAAATGAACTTTTTAAATGACAGTTTCATTTATTAAGGGAAAAGAGCTTTCTAAACCTACCTGGCACTACAGCTAATAACTCATTTTGTCGCCCTTGGGGGAAACAACTGCATTCAAGTATTTGTGATTAGTGGCAGTGAGGCTTTTACATCAGTCTGGAGGAAGTTTGGTTCACTCTGCTTTGCAGAATTGTTCTAATTCAGCCACAATGGAGAGTTTTTGAGCATTAATGGCCAATTAAAGGTAATGGCACAGCATCTCAATCAGATTTATGCCTAGACTTTCACAGTGCTTTCAGACAGACATAGTTCCATTGCGAAGTCTCAGAACCTTGGTGCACACCAGCTCCCATTCACACTAGTTTAAGCTGAACCAATGTGGGAGGATGTTACTCTGCGTTACACGGGTGGAAGTAAACACAACACCACTCGGCTTCACAACCTAAAATGTGACACGCCGACTGATTATGGCATAGTTTTTAAGAAGAACCAGGGGTTTTTTTTTTGTTCCAGGTCAGAACCAACATTTCAGGTTCTGAACCAATTTTTTTCGTGTGTGAACACATTGGCTGGTTCTAAATTAGGTTCGGGAACCAGAAACAACACAGAGCCCTGCCGGTGTGAAAGCACTAGCACAGCTCAAAAACGTTTTGTTTTTTTTTTTAAACATTCAGAGGTGGACTTGCCGGTGTGGTTTGTGTCATTGTTCACAAACTCCAAAAAGTTCAGCTTTTGTTTTGACAGTCCAAAGAATATTTTCCCAAAAGTCTTGGGAATCAGCAAGATGTTTTCTTGCAAATGTGAGACGAGCCTTTGTGTTATTTTTGGTCAACAGTAATGTTCACCTTGGAATTCTCAAATGGATGACATTTTTGCCCAGTCTCCTACTTATTGTTGAATCATGAACACTGACCTTGGAGATTTTAGAAATGTGTGAACATGAAGGTATAGTACACTGTGCAGTTGTTGCAGATGCACGTGAATCCAGCATACATTGTGTGTTTTGAGGACTGTGTGATTGTGCCATATTACACCATACAGGTGAGATCGGACACCTCAAACCTTTTTTTCAACCTGTACTGGGCATAAGTACTGCAGTTTTTCCACATGTGTAGTTTCCACTTTCCTTTTCCTCTTTTTTTTCCTCTCTTCCATTTTGGAGTGACACGTTGCACATCTGCTCTCTGTCACACACAGACACATGGTTCTAATATTACTACATTTAAATGCCTATGCCGGTCTGTCTACATAGGAATGTTAAATTCTTAGCCAAATCAAACTTACTGGCTCCAGTATGTGTTATTTCTGTGATGTTTATTACTTTTGTCTTGAGTTCACTCACTGTTTCCTGCTGCTGCCCAAGAGAAAAGCAAAGAAAACACAAGGTGATTGGATGGAAACCAAGCATGTTTGAAACCCATCCAATGCACAATTTAAGGCTCAGACTGTTCACCCACTCATTAAACAGTGGTGGGTCAGTAGCATGAGCTCTGGTTGCAATCACTTGCAATTGCTGGGGGTGTGTATGGCTGCCAACTGGGTCTGAACTGGGTCAGAAGTTGCATAATGTGCACTGGCCTATAATGAGTCAAGTGAGGCCTGCAGTTCTGTAGACATTGTTCTGAGTTCTATTGTGACCTCCTGAATCAGTCATCGATGTGCTACTGGAGTATTGCTTGTAGACTGACCACTCCTGTTAAGGTGAACCACTTTTCCAAGTTTTCTCCATTTGTGGATCATGACTCTCACCATGGTTGCTAGACTCCCACATTTTTAGAAACGGCTCTGTAACCCTTTCCAGACCGATAGATGTTCATGATCATGAATTTAGGAGCATGGCATGATGTGTTGCTTTTTGAGATGTTTTATCCTACTTCACCTTGTCAGACAGGTTCTGTTTAAGTGATTTCCTGATTCAACAGGTCTGGTAGTAATCAGGCCAGAGCGTGACTAGTGAAATTGAACTCAGCTTTCCAAACAATGCGAATAATCACAGTCTACTCAATACTTTTTCACAGTGGGCCATGCAATTTTGGCCATTTTTTCCCCTAATTAACAAAATACATTTAAAAACTTCATTGTGTGTTTACTTGGACTATTTTTGTCTAAGATTAAAATTCATTTGATGATCTAGAACATCTAAGTGTGACAAACGTGCAAAACAATAAGAAATCAGGAAGGTGCCAATTACTTTTTCACAGCATTGTATATTTGACCACAACAGTTATTTAGGGGTGACACCGAGGAATGATTAATCTCTTACTCGTGCACAGATTTGAGTTGTAAAAGAGTAGTAGAAGGTTTAAATGTCCCTCAAGGTTGGTCGTCTTTAGTAAACAAAGAACCTTCAGGAGGACAGACATGGTCTCGAGTCAACACGTAAAGAGAAATCAGATCTTTTATGAGATTACACTTGAGTCAATATCTTTTCCATTTGCACCAAAGCAATGCCTTAGTTTGGTGCACATTGTTTTTACTCACACACGAGTGCACGTTTCAAAGTCATTGAGAAGTTCTACAGAAAAACTCCAAAACAGTGCACTGCTAAGGAAAGAAAAAGGAATATGCCAATATAACTAACTGGCTCTGGGTTTGAAGAGAGGGTTATTGTCTTTTTCTTGCAATTTACGACTAATGATGCACTTATGTTGCCCGCTCTTCCCTTTTTCTTACACCTTACCTACTTAAGGAGGAAATCTTGATTGGTAAGTCGATGCTATCCGCAGATTTAGGGATTTACTGTAGGTCGGTCCAGGCTAATTGTTTACTTCTTACAGGAGAAAAGAGTCATCTGTCCTTTTCTGAGGGCTTTCTAGTTAGACTGATGGGATCTCTCTTTGTCTGCAATCCTTTTCATTTCTACATAATACCCATTTTGTGATGTTTGTTCAATGTTCTTTAAATGAGGCTTTTCAACGGGGCTATTGTTTTTTTCCCTCTTTTTCTCTTCACTCGAGTTAGAGCTGTTAGATCTTCTCCACACATAGTTTTCTTTTCTTCTCTGCTCTTTTCTTATTTCTTTCATATAATTGTTTTAGTTTACGCTTATTTTTTCTCAATTTGTTTCCAATCGATTTGATTGAATTTAGTTGAGTTCAGAGTTTCTTTTGAGGTTAATCGCATGCTTCAAATTTGCATGATGTCTTTATCTTTCAGAGTTTTTTGTCCCAAGAAAAGAAAAGAAATCTCTTCTCTGTGTTTTCAAGGGAATATGTGACTTTGTACTAGAGTATTCACAGTGCATCAAAGCAGGTAGCAGGATCTATATTTGAACACACACCTGGTTTTAAGCTACACCTTGTTTGTCTCTTTGCAGATCTTGTCATCAAAACCTGTAAGCGAGCTTTTACAAGGACAAAAGTCTCAGCATTTATCGAGCCAGACCAATGTGCCCCATGATTACGATTCTGGAAATGACACATCTTCACCACCATCGAGCAAAACTGGTGTTTCTCGGGCAAGTGTCACTGAAATCAAGAGGAGCCACTGTCAGCGTGTGACATCCCCAGAAAAGCTCAAGTTCACTGACAGAGACAATGTCTCTGATTCAGGGAACTCTGTCACCAGCTATGCTTCTCTCTGCAAACCATACACAGAAGAAAGCTTGTCTGAAACACTTTTTACTGGAAACAGCAAGAGGTAATGTAGTGTTCAAAAAGAATGAATAGTCCATCTGAATTAATGTTTTTCAGGGAAATGGCAAGCTGTTTATCTTCTGTTACCACACACTGTTTTCAAATATTCTTTTTCTGAGCAATAATAATACAAAAGTCTTTTTTAAACGCTGCTCAAAATACTGTTTTTGGTTCTATCATGCACAGCAGTTAAATGCCATTCTGTGTATTCTTTTAAAGAGAGCAGATCACCTTGGGGTGCCGGGTGGAGGTTGTGAGATCTCCAAAGGCTTCCAGCTGTTCACAGAGACTGAACGGCACTTCTCAAAGACGCCTGAAAACCAGGACGTCCAGCAGCAGCCGCAGCAGGAGCCGATCTTTGGGGAGTTCCAGATACTCGGGACGTTACTCCCACAGTCCGTCACTGTCATCCTGCAGGTGAAACTTTTACTGCTTTTTTTAAAGGTCCCAAACTGTGAAAATCAAGCTTTGGGATTTTTAAGTTTATACAAAGTCTACAATGTAAAATAAAAGCTGTGAAAATATGAAGTTTCTCAGTAGTACCTCTCTAAAGAAATCCACAACAAGATGGACAACTTTGAAAACAAGCCTTGATGGGCATGCCGCTGCCAATGACATGCTCATTTGCACTGGCCTTAAACTGCCAATGACATGCTCATTTGCAGTGATTTAAATTTAATCTTAGGTACCTGTAGGTTATCTCTATGCCCATCATTTAAAATAGTCTGTGATCACAACCGTAACTCTGGTAAGAGCAACGGAGGTGGACTGTGTGTCTAACAACTGGTGCTCACAGAGCCAAGCTGTTGACAGACACTGTTCCCCTCATCTCTATCAGCTGCCAAGTTTGCTGTTGTAACTGTTACAGCTGTTTATATTCTTCCTTAAGCTAACCCTAGCCTAGCTCTTAGCCACCTCTACATGGCTATTTACATTCCCCTGGGGGATAAAGTTAGCTGAGCTCTAAGCCATGTCTACAAGGCTGTTTACATTCCCCCGGAGGCTACCACTCACCTAGCTTTTAGCCACCTCTGCACAGCTGTTTACATTCCTGCAGAGGCCAATGTTAGCCTAGCTCTTAGCCACCTCTACACAGCTGTTTACATTTCCACAGAGGCCAATGTTAGACTAGCTCTTAGCCACCTCTACATAGCTGTTTACATTCCTCCAGACACTAACATTAGTTTTGCCAAACAGC
Source organism: Pseudamia nigra (assembly GCA_029823295.1). NCBI lineage: Eukaryota > Metazoa > Chordata > Actinopteri > Kurtiformes > Apogonidae > Pseudamia > Pseudamia nigra. Next base: position 8,626 of record JAQQAE010015172.1, read on the forward strand.
CTCCACTACAGTGAGAATGACCATGTCAGGAATTCTAGCACACTCTATTTAATTGATTATAATGTCCATTTTGTAGATGCTTTTCTTCAATTTTGTCTTCATTATTGCTAATTATTGAGTTCATTTTTTTTCTTGTTTTTGTTAATTTAGTACTTTTTTCCATTTTGGTTTATTGTAATGTGTTACTTAGACAAAACCCCAGGAGCCACTGGAGCATGGCTAAAGAGCCTTGTGGCCCTGGAGACTCCTGATCTAAAGCAATAATGATAAGTAAAGTAAGCCCCATACTATCACTACAGTTAAAAAAAGTTACATTTGCATTCAAAAAACTGTGTCTTTTTTTCTCAAAATGATGAGTTGCTTTAGAAAACTGTTCACACCTTATTCAAAGAAACAATTTTTCATCTTTGTGATTTTTAGAAGTTTTTTTCATATTTTTTTTACACAGTAAGTCATTATTTTGAAAATGTATTCCACAATTTTAAGATACACAGTAATTGGGTTACTAAGCCATTATTTGAAAAACATTTATTATCACTTATTATCTTCACCAAGTTGTTATTTAGAAAAGGTCTGTTAATGTTTTGAGACACTCGGGTCTTATTTTGAGATGACTGTTATTTGAGACAATAAATTGTTCTTCTGAGGCACCAAGTCAGTGTTTTTAAAAAGTGTTATATTATTTCAGGATATAAAGTAGAAGAGAGGGTTGAGAAGATTTCTCATTAAAAGTCTTGCATTATTTTGGATACAAAGAAATTATTTTAAAAACATTATTTTGAAAATGTAATTATTTTGGAAAAGTAATTAATTTGAGATACTAAGACATTATTTTAAAACCCTACCTTATCATTCTGAGACACCCAATAATTATATAGAAAATGGCAAAATTCTGAAACAGTAAAGCAAAAGTTTTATATTATTTTAAGATTCATAGTAGTTTTGAGAAGGTTTATCTTTATGTTGAGATAGCAGCTCATTATTTTCATGAGTCTGACATTATTTTGAGACAAAGGGTCTTTATTTTGACAGGTTTTCACTATTTTAAGATGCACAGTAAATATTTTCGGATAGTTTGTCATTATTTTACTTACCAAGTCATTTTGAAAACCTTTACTATCATTTTGAGGAAACAAGTCAGTATAATGAAATTGTTATTGAAAAATGTTAGATATTTAGAAGGGAGTATGTCATTACTTTGAGACACTACATCCTCATTTTGGGAAACTGAGTTATTATTTTAAAACATTTTCTCAGTAATTATTATTTAGTCTTTTTCCCTTTGGCAGAAATGGGCTTCGAGGAGATTCTACTTAATTTAGCATGACTAAAATCTATTGTTTTTTCTGTCTTTGTCAGCTCATACTCACGCTCACCGAGCTACACAGATGATCTGAGGCGTCGAAGTAGCGTGGCCAGCGTCAGCTCCAGAGGCAGCTACTCCAGATACAGCGTTGGCAGGTGAACTATCGTGCAATGAGGCCTCATTAGAAGCATGCAAACACAAATATACACGTGCATACACTATATTTACATTGTGAGGATTAAAGTTTCACAGTGTGATGTTTGCTTCACAGAATACGAGACAGAAAGAGAACACCGAGTTCCAGAGAGTCGGATGTGAAGCATCCACATAAGGTCCGTGGGAAGAGACGAAGACGTAAATCCTACTCTCCCATGAAGAAAAGAAGAAGAGACTCACCAAGCCATCTGGAAGCACGCCGAATCACAAGGCAGGCCTTTCTTATGTGGCTATTTATAGCAATAATGCACATTTTCAGGCCCAAAGATGCTGCTGGATTTGTCATGTGTCCCCTCAGTTGGATCTGTCCCCAACTGGACAGCTTTCCTTCATGTTGATTGGCTGTGTTTGTTGCAGTGGCATTTAGCCCAAGGTGCTAAAGAAGCAGATGGTAAACATGAAGGTGAAACTCAAAACAGTCTGATCTGAGTCATATTCATACATCTGTGTTTTCTACTGCACATATATCCTCTCTAGTCTCTCTGATGCTCTTTGATGGCTTTCAGTTACATACTGTGCATCCTGGAATCTGCAGAAAACTACACAAAATTATAGTAGCAGTTTTCAGTGACTCAGCTGAAAATAGTGAAGCAGAGTGTGACAAGCGGTGGGTGCACTTATGTTTTCTGTTTTTGCTGAATGTGTAAGTAGGTTCTCACTTTGGTAACGCACCTCCTGTAATACTTTTAATTTTTGCTTAATTTCACATGCAGCAGAATTCTTTCTTGTTTGTGACCACCTGGCACGTTCATGTCCAGGATTCACTTTACTTTCAAAGTTTTCACCTGCTGTATGTAATTGCTTGTCACTATCTCTCTCAGTTATTGGTTGAATATAGTTGGCTTATGGAAGATTTTCGCTAAAAATAGGTTAAGGTGAGTGGTGAAAGTTTCTCCTAACACATTTTTATGCATCTTTAAACATCACTTTGTCAGACTAGAACACACAGAAAGCACAGACCTTCACCAAGGCAGCTCAGTTTCTCTTCATACTGAAAACCTACCGTTGTCATTTGAACCTATGCTCATTTTCCTCATCATATTATTGCACCCAAAAATATTCTTAAATTTGTTTGACCCTCATTATTGGATTCTTTGACCATGAAAACCTGCCATTAGCATTTGGAATCACACACATAACCATTATTATTAGTTCAATAGTTATTCACAAAACATAATATTTCCATAATGATGGTTTTCTTCTTTATCTATGTAAATGTCAAAGATACATCAAATCAGTGAGCACATTTTCTGAATCAGCAGACATCCCATTACAATTTGGTGTCAGTTGCATGTCTGTAGCTTTATTTACTACTTTGCAGTAACTTCTTTTCCTCAACTCCTGTAAGTATACACATTCTGGATCACTGCTGTATATCTGGAATATTGCTCATATCTGAATCAAACTTTTTGATTTTATAGAAATCTATTATGGTGTTGTCCTCTGTTTTCTGGCTAAATTTTCTGGATGTTTTTGTGGCTTTACAAGAACAAATGCTGAATTTGGACCTATTTCTCAATGGTGAAGAATTTTTAAAAAAATATTCTAGATCTACTGTAGGTGATGGTCCAGTTCACTCCCAGAATTTAATCAACTTGTGCCAGAAATAGCACATGGACTCATGTGGATCACAGCTCATGCAATGGGGTGGAAGCTCATGTAAGAGGAAGATGAAGTATACTGGTACAGCATTTGATGTGAAGATGATGTAGAAAAAGGCTCCAATGACACTTTCTTAAGTTATGTAAAAAAGACTTTATTATATCAGACAGCATCATACAGTTTCAAGCAAACCCGGAGAGACTTCCGGCCAATATGAACATCTCTCAGGATCTCCATAAAACATTCTTCTTATATAGCCTCAGACTTGGTAAGAAGATGACCCCCCAAAAACACCTGTTTAAACCATACCAGCTCTCCCGTATCCTTTATTGGGGCAATTAACAACTGGCTTTGTCATAAACATAGCCCCCTCAGGAAATTAGTTAAACAT
>JAQQAE010015173.1:0-12140 GCA_029823295.1 Pseudamia nigra
ACGTTCTGACTCTACAGTAGTAACACTAACTACCTCTGTGTCACAGCACATCACATTACTACCACATGGGAACTAAAGTCGTTTGCACTGACCATAATAAAAACAAGAGTGTCACTTTGCTGAAATGAATCAAGACAATTTACAATGAACAAAGAAAATGAATAAAAAATGAGCAAAAACAGTCAATAATATAAACAAAACTGACAAAATAACAAAGATAATGAACAAAACAGTGATGGAAGGAAATTCAGTAAAATGTTATCTACACAATTGTATTTGAACCCTTACTATGTACAGGTACTGCTGCAGCCTTTACACTATAATGTCATGTAGCTGAAGTGCAGTGGATGTGCTGCTGAGATGATAGTGCACACAGCAGAACAGGCTCTTTGTGTGCGTTTCCTCATTTGCATCCATTCTATTTAGCTCCATTGTGCAGCATTAGATAGCAGCGCTTCTCCTTTGTGGCTCACATTCTGCTTAACATGCTGCTGCACTTCCTTTTGTTCTATCCCCATGTCTTCATTTAAGGTAATGAGCATACAGCCGTAACTATTCGCTAACGCTACGGCAAAGTGAGGCGTTCAAACTGCAACAGGGAGATCATGGTAACACAGCACAAAACAACAGTATTATTAATATTCACACAAATGCACCACTTGTCATGTGTGTAGATTCTGGTGGTGTAAAATCCTGCTTTAAATAAAGAACAAAATTTTTGTCAGGCACGTCTGCAATAGCTTGAACCTGGTTGACCCAGTTTTCTTGAAAACTTGTCATGTCTAGCAAACTCCTCTTATTTCTTAAAGACCTGAAGGCCTGGGTGATGCCTCATGCTCAGTGTAGACAAAGTAAAGTTAATAAATTTGGCCCAAAGAATCCAAGAAATTCACTCGCCAACATTGCAGTGACATCCTGTACATCTGTGGGGAACATGGGAGTGATCGTGACCAGGATTTATCTTTCAATTTACATATAAAACTAATGTCAAGGACAGCTTTCTTTCATCTTTGTAATGTAGCCAAAATTAGGAATATTCTGTCCCAAAGTGATGCAGAAAAATTAGTCTATGCATTTATTACATCTAGCCTGGATTACGGTAACTCACTACTGACAGGATGTCCAAATAACTAGTCTCCAGTTGATCTAAAATGTTTTAAAATCCTCCTCTTCATATACAAAGCCCTAAATAATAAGGCTTCGTCCTATATCAAAGACCTTATTGTTCGCTATAAACCCCAATAGAACATTTCAGCCTCAGAATGCAGGCCTACGCGTAGTTCCTTGAATCTCTAAACAGGGAGGCAGAGTCTTTAGTCACCAAGCTCCGCCAACTCCCAGTCTGGGTCCGGGATGCAGACACACTCTGCATTTTTAAAACTAGACTTAAAACTTGCACCGAACCCCCACCTTTCTGGAGGTCTCTGTGGTTCTGAAGTTCAATGTTCTTGATAATCATGAGCCTGTCCGCTATCGGTCTATGTTGTCCAGTGTCTGTCTTTGTCACCGGTCGAGGCAGAGGGCCACCTACCCTGAGCCGTTAGTTCTGCTGGACGTTTTTTTCTTCTGTTAATGGAAGTTTTTTCTCCCCGTCGCCCTAGGCTTGCTCTAAGAGGTTTTGTTGGGTTTGCTCTCTGTGTAGTCTAAAAGTTCTGGCCTTTATTTGTGAAGCGCCAAGAGCGGAATTGAATTAATTGACGACTGCAATATCTCCATCCTGTCAACTTTTGACATATGTACTGCTTATAATTGACTTTGAAAAATCAGAATTCTGCTATTGGTCGGAAGCCTTTTCAGCTGAGACCTTTCAATCTTGGGTAAATGAACATCCTCTAGTTTCTTAATTATTTTCTCAATTATCCATCCATCCTATATTTTTGGTTGAGTTTCATTACGTCATTGTCTTGACTCGTATTTAAATGTGTATTTGTTTTGGGTGATTTTTTTTCCCTTGTATTTCAGTTTTGCTCTTCTTTGTTTATTGGTTATCCTATTTTCTTGATTACTTTCTTCCTTTTTGTTTAATTTTGGTCATTTGTTACTTATGTGCTTAATTTTCATTCATTTCCTCAACTCATTTAAATGTTTATTCATTTTTTGATTATTTTGTTTATTTTCGTGACAGGGCTTTCATTTTTGTATATTTTAGGAATTGGTTTGTTTATTTAACTCCCTGTAATTATTTTTTTGTTCACTTTTTCCGCAATACCTCTTCATTCTATTGTTTCTTTTGTTCATGCTGTTGATCATATCAGGGTTTTTGTCAATGTTTGTACCTTTCTTGGATTACGTAGTTTGTTCATGTTTTGTTAATTTCTGTTAATTTTGTGTGGTTTTTGTGACAGTTTCAAGTATGTTTCATTTTGTATCATTACATTCACTTCCATTGATTTTGGCTGATTATGTTGTTCAACTATGCCAATTTTGGGCGTGATTTTACTCCTTTGTTGTTCAAATACTGCAAATTTTGATTCTTATTTTGTTCATCCTTGTTAATTTTCCTGGTTACTTCGATGATTTCTTTTCTTTCATTGCTACATTTTTTTGCTCACTTTATTTATTATTTTGTTCCCCTCTTTATTTTATGCAGGCACAATTTGATGCATTAACAAATCACCAGAAACACAGAGCTCTTCCTTCCAGGAGGATGCATAGACAAACGCCAAATATTCTGCTTTCAAGTGTTCAAACAATACCTCCACCCTTGCTATGTGTTGTCACGATTCTTCTGTTTTACTCGGGTGTATGAGTCATGAGTCGTTAACAACAACGCACTGAGGAGAAAATAGTCGATGCAGTGCTCGATCTACCTCTACCTCAGCGTCGTACAGGCTGCACACAAAAACAACTCACTGCTTGACCGTCTTATACTCGTAGAATAATGTGGAGCCAGCATGGAAATAAAATGCTAGTGATTGTCCACCAACCTGAGCACAGGAGACACATATTACTGTGATGCCTATCTGGCTGTGGGAACAAATGTGAGTCATTTCCACCTGCTGACACACACATTACATTAAGATGATTCATACAGTACCAGCAGGGATTCGAGTGAAAGCATGGATTTTTGCTATTACTTTTAAAAGCAGTTTATAGAGATACTGTCACATTTCAATTAAAACTTTCAAATTCATTGTAATCATTGGCCGGCCTTCACTTCTTAGAGTAATGATGGACTGTTTTTAAAGTGTTTAAAGCACATTAAGAAGGCAAGAAATGGCACAAGTTAACTCTTGACAAGGCACAAAGAAAACCATTCCTTTGTGGATCTGATGAAAGAATGCCATGAGTGTGAAAAGCTGTCATCAAAGCCAAATGGGGCTGCTGTGAAAATTACCGGGTCTTGAAGTCTACATAAACTCTGTGGTGTAAAATAAAAGCTGTGAAAATATGAACTTGCTTGGTATTAGACCCACCACATCCTTGCAACAAGATGCTTCCAGGTGAATCCACGCAGCTTGTGACATCACAGATGAGAAATAATCATATTCACGCTAACATGCCATAAAATGTCATAAAAACCTAAGTGAATCCTTTGCAATAGTCGCAGGATTGTCAGCAGGGAGGTAGTTGTCCTCTGCTCTCTGGCAAGCATATAAATAACCAGCAAGACACTCACAGCAACATCATGTGATCCTTCTGAGGACGACTACAGGAAGATGTCAAAATGTGTCAAGGGAAATAAATCTTATTTCTGTCTAATATTAAGAAATCTTGTATAAGAACCAGATTATTGGTGGTTTTAAGTAATTGGACAAAGTGACTGAGACGCCATCCATTGGTTTCTAAACAGTCGTTTTGAGGCCTATCGGATTGTCACTTCCTGGATGACATTTTGAAGCCAAAAACAGGATGTAACCATATTTGGACAAATGGCAGCAGAACTACCGGAGTATAGTATCTCAGGGGTCTTATGGGTAAGCTAATGCTAACTGCTAGCTCACAGATGTGGTAAAACTTCACCATAAAGTGCCAAACAAAGTCATATTACAGCGCTGTTAGTGTAAACACTTACACACAACAGTTGAGTGTATCTCAGCTAAAGGTATGTTCTATTAAATAAACAGAAGGTATTTTCAGCGAGAACTCCAAAGTAACTCTATGGGAGTCGGGGCTCCTTGGACCCAGTGAACGGCGCCCCAGAGGTTAGCGGTGGTATTACAACTTTAACTGACCTCTGGTCAGTGCCCACTGGGTGGAACAATGAAAATGTTAAAAAAAAAGCAAAAAGATATAAGTATTGTGAATGAAAAAAACTCCCCCCCCCCTTTTTTGCATGTTTTTGCATCTTTCATGTCTTTGTACATTTTTTTCTTTATTTTTCACTCGGCACCTGTGGTCAGCATTTAAAGTTGAATAAAATGTTTTTTACATTTACTACAATACTTATCTATATATCGACTGATATGAATATGTTTACTGTGAGAACATTTGTGGTCATACTGATACACAATAAAAAAGCTGAGTGCTTGACTAGTGGCAAAGTGTCTGACTGGTGTCAAAGAGTGAACTAGTTGTTTCACTGGCATTTTTTCTGTCACATTAGCTCTGCTGCCCTTGTCTTATCTCATTCACAAACAATGAACTCTTGAAAAGCAATAGGGCAAATATTAACTCAAAGAAAGTGCACTGCTAATGGTGACTCTCAGCTCCAATTTGGTCTTTCATGTATTACTCGTGTACTGCAAAATACCCCCAAAATGAACAAATATGAATCAAAAATGAACAAAAATGGCAAAATGTTAAACTAAAACATCAAGGAAGTGAATGAAAATAAAGAACAAAAATGAATAAACCAGTGGGTGATCGAGTAAAAATTCTCTGTAAGATATTTGGTGACCTGATATTAAATCTGGAAAAGGCATGACTTCAATGCCTGAGAAGAACTACTCTGACATTTGATCTACTTTGCCACGGTACGCCTTAGTAGAAAAGCTGACAGAGACTAGAGGGTAAATAATTTTGCTGGATGATGTAATGACTGAATGTCTTCCTGGATGAAGCCAAGTCAATACGATTCTGATTTAAATTTTATTCACAGTATTTCACCGTCACTCGGATCCAGACCATTAAACACATTGCCTTTTCACATTCTAACTGGACATCTGCTTTTCTCCAAATGCAGGCGAAAACAGTTCTCCTAGTGTGTGCAGCTCAGGCTCAGGTTTTTTTTTCCTGCTGCCTCCGGATTCTTTGTGGAGAAAGCAGACAGGAGTTCTGCTCATGGTTCAAGGCACTGTCTGAGAAAACACTTCATGAATAATGGAACGCACGGTGGATGTGTTGCAAAAGCCACTGTGAGACACGGGCTGCCTCAGTGCTGCCTTATATGCCTTTTAAAATGGACTGTAGTCGAGCTGAGCGCTAAAACCTTAATTACCGTTGCTGTGATATGCTACAACCCCATTTCCAAAAACGTCGAACCGCTGGGTAAAATGTAAACAATAACACTGTGGTGATTTCTAAAACTTTGGAATCCAACATGAAACTAACAAACACACAAAGACAACAAATTAAATGTCTTCATAGTTTTTGATTTTGATACCAGCAACACATTTAGTCATATTCATGTACAAGATCATCCTGATTATTGACCTTCTCATGAATTGTAAATGTTAACTTGCTGCTGTTATTTCCTGTATTCACTGTTACATTTCACAGTGTGATGTTCTATCCAGTGCGATATTTACCATACAGTGGTACTCCAATTCTAATTCAATTCAATCAGTATACCAATCATAATCGCCGATTATCTCTAGGCACTTCACAATTCGAGGCCAACACCTCATGACTATGCAGAGCTAATAAACTCCGGCTAATGAGCGCTTCTGGTAACAACAAATCTGGGTAATGAAGGGAAAAAAAAAAAAAAAGGCCAAAAATTTGAACCGGCTGAAGGTGAAAAATTCAGCTAACACAAGAGATAGACCCTGGGAGTGAACTATCACCCGGATGTAAACAGTCAACACAATAACACGTGAAAGCTCCCGGGGGATGTAATAGGTCGAATGCTAACCACGAGTAGCTAGAAGTTAACATGAAAACTGTCCTGTGGTCGGATGAGTCAAAATTTGAAATTCTTTTTAGAACTGTTGGATGCTGTGCTCTCTCCCCTAAAAAGGACAGGGACCATGTATCGTGTTATCAGCGCTCAGTTCAGAAGGAGTATCTGTGATGGTAAAGGGGTAGAGATGGGAACTGATAAGAATTTAGCAATTCCAACTGCATTATCGATACTGCTTATTGATTCGATGCCTCAGTATTTCTCTTCCCGATTCTCATTGGCTGACGAAAGTCTACAGAGGCTTATTACTTTTCATCACTCAAATAGTACAAACAAAATATTCTGCTCTCACATTGTTTGCAAAGCTCTTACCACAAACCTAGTCACTGCTCAGTGACATTCATTTAGTCTCTCCTCAGTCTTCTTCACTGTTTCAGTGAAAAGAGTAGTTAGTCCACGGTGTTTTCTGCAGTAGCCTCTGAGCCGGCCTGACTCTGGCAGTCATCATCTACATTCAATGATTGGAAACGGAGGTTATTTGTATAGTGAAAGCAAGTTCACACAACCAATGAAACAGCGCTAAGAAACGCAGCAGACAGAATCTGGAGGAGTGTTACCTTTTTGCGATGGATGTCACACTAACAGCCATGCTGCTGCTGCCTTGCAGACTGTCAAACACATGGCATTGCGAGCTGCATGAAATTGCATGCTGGGTGTATAAATGTTTTTGAATGTCTGAGGTATTTCCTCCCTGACATAAAATGACAGCTTTGCAAACATTGCAGGAGGCCCTACTATAGTCGTTAAGTGTAAAACATAACCACACTTTCGAGTGCTTCTGGTGACATGTTGGATACATAGTAAACAAACCAGCACTGTGTGCGTGTGACATCACCACACACATCATGGGATTGATTATAATGATCCTAAGGAATGAGCCAAGGGGAGCTGGTTCTCAACAAGAACCGCTTGTCAATTCCCATCCCAGTATGGGCATGCAGTCGTAGACGTGACATAAGCAACAATAATGGTCAAAGATATGTACAGGTTTTAGAGCAACATGCTTCCAGGTAGACAATGTCTTATTAATGGAGGGCCTTGTTTATTTCAGAAAGAGAATGTCAAACCACACATATTGAACAGTATGGCTCTGTAGTAAGATTCCAGGTGCTGAACTGGCCTGATGTAGTCCTGAATTGTCATCTACTGAAAGGTTTTGGTGAATTATGAAATGAAAAATTTGACAAAGGAGACCTTGAACTATCAAGTAAGAATGGGATAATTTTCTACTTTCAACATTACAGCAGGTCTCAGTTTCCATACGTTTGTGGAGTTCTGAAGGTGTTACAGACCCAAAATTGAGAAATGGCCATATATTTTAAAATATAAAAAAGTCAAAGTGAATTTTAATACTGCTGCATTTTTTTAACTAGCATTTTTCCATGTGGCTGACCTCTTTTGGAGATTGGAGCTATATTATTATTTTTTGTATTTGAGCATTTTCACATCTTTTTTTAACCTATTTGAGTCTTTTACAAACTTTTAGGGAATGTTTATGATTTTCCATTTTGCTGTTTTATTTTTATCTTTTCTGTCTTTTACATCATTTGTGTCTTAAAAAAACATTTCCATCTTTTCCCATCTTATACATTGTATTTTTGTTGTTGCAGCTTTTGCAATTTCATCTTTTTGCATCACTGAACCAGTTTGGTTTCACCTTCTACAACATCGTTGCCTTTTTGCACATATAGGTGTGTTCATCTTAAATAAATAATTTAAAGAGCAAACAATGATCTGGTTCCTTTTACTTGGGAGCAAAACTAAATTTGATATTTATTATTTTAATTATCAGTATCCACTAATATACATTTTTGAGATGATATTTTTGGCTGTACTGCCCAGTAAAGAACAGTTAACAGTTTACAACAGACAAACCTGTGTGTATTTTTCTGATTTCTAAAAAGCAAAGGCTAATCCGGTTCAGTCAGTGTTCAGCATTCAGACGTAGTGTCCTCCTCGCTGGCCTGAAATCCTCATGACAGATCTCCAAGTGATCTGAAAATAGATTTTTCTGATTAACATTTAATGAGCTTAGAAGCTCTGAATCACTTTGAAAGTGACTCCTGCTGCATTAAGGCGTCAAACGTATGTATTCTATACTGTACATCTGAGAAATGAGAGCATCGCTGCTAAGAGGCTTTTTCTGTCATGTTGAAATGTAATTCATCCACTTGCAACATCTGTCAGTACACACATGCAGGTACAATGGACAAGAGGAACGCATTTATGAACAAACATCTCTTAATTTCAACCTATTGTCACTGAAGGTTTAAAGTGTTCTGTGCTCTTAAAGATACTTAAAGGTTCAATGCTGTCAAAATGCTTCTTTATTAGGTTTTGGGATTTATATAAACTCTGCGATGTAAAGAAATCCACACAAGTGGACACCTCTGACCAGAGTCACAAGCTGTTCTGAAATGTTGTGATTTCTGACATCACAAGTCATAGCCAATCATAGTCAGACTAAATGGATTAGTCCTGCCCCCACGAAACAGTCAAATTCTACATTTTAAAGCATCACAAATTACTGCCATATTAAAGCATAGATGAACAAGTAATCTTTTTTTTTTCTTCAAAAAAATCATCCATAAAAAGTCCATTATTTTGTGTTTACAGATGTCTTGTGTCAAATGTGATCCCAGGTAATCTTCGGAATGTTGCTGTTCAGCCAATCAGAACCTTTTCTGATTAAATGTGGTTCGGTACAACACCTCGCAGCGGCATTAAAGAAATTTTTTTTTAAATCATCAAATTAACCCCATTTCGTCACCACATAATTCAACAGATACATACAATATAAGCCATACAGATATAACTTTATGTGTCAAGATATGAAATAGGACCTTTAAACATAAAATTGGACCAAAACACTAAAGCTAATTACATTCAAGCTAATTTTAGCTGTGATGTGGTAAATTTTCAATTTTCAAAGTACGGTATGTTTTTTTTTTCTGGTGTCTGTCTTGTGTGGATCTTTCCTGAACGAGAGCACTGAACACATTCATTGTTCACAGTATTTACTTTTGAGATACAACCTCAAAATACAATAAAGATGCATTTTCACATGCAATTCAACATGCATGTTGCCCAATCGGTGAGATTTCTAATATCTCAATCAACTTGGACAGCCACAATTTCCCATTTATTTAAAAAAATGAATAATAAGCGACTCAGGCCTGGATTACTGATTTGAGCACCACCTTTATGATGATGTTATCGGTGCCCTTTGTGCAGACTCTCACCTGACCTTGGCCATGTCAGCAGAGGCTCGCTATTCTGAGGCTGGAAGGCTCATAGCGCACGTGTCAAGCTGAGCAGTTTGATGATGCTGAGTGCTGTGGAAGGGGCTCCGGGTGAGCCGTCACAGAACTGCAGCACCAGGCCTCCTGGTACCATCTGTCAGTCCAGTGCAACCCTCACAGCAACGCACGGTTGAAGGATATAGGTCTGACAGTAGAACTGAGTGATATGGCCAAAAATCAGTAATATAGATTATGATGATGATAAATGTCACAATATTATTATACGTTTAAAGCTGACTGTTGGTTCTGATTAAAAGTTGATGATTCTGTGTGGCTCCAGTTTATTAGTAGAGGATGCGAGAGAGCACTATAATGTGCAGAAATGACAAAAGATGCAATACGTCAAAAGAAATGAGATGCAGATGAAAAAGATGCAAGAAGCCCCAAATGCAAAATAAATGATGAAAAAAATGAGGAATGACACAAAAAATATTTCAAAAATGACAAAGCTAAAAAACAGTGAAAACATAGTAATGAGCAGAAAAAGACAGAAGAATGAAAGAAAACTGGTAAAAGTGACAGGATAAACGGAAAAAGATAAAATTAAGACACAAGAAGGCAAAACATTTTTCTCAGATTTCTCATTTTTCATAATAAATTTTTTTCAAAACAACAAAAAAATGGTGAAAAAATGCAGAGACATTAAAAATGCAAATGTGGGGAAAAGATATAAAAACTAAAAGAACAAAAACATTCAAAAAGATAAAAACAACATAACATAAAGAGGCATCTGAAAAACTGCTGACCGGACACCTACAGCTGCAAAAAAGAAAATTACTCTTTATATGATAACAGGGAGGCTAGAAAATAAGAAAATGAAATACAAAGAAAAAAAAAACAAAAAATTGTGTGAAATACATAGAAAGGAAAACAAAAAGACAAAAATATGGACAACTCACATAACTTAAAAGGAAAAACAATACATGAGTGATGCAAAAAGATGAAAAAAGACAGAAAGAGATGAAAAAAGTTTGTTAATTTAATTTCATTCATTTTAACTTTGTGTTGTTTAAGCCAGCACACATTAAATTGGAATAATACATGCAATCTTACATTCTTAAAACCTGACTTTACATCATAAAGACAAAAGATAAATCCTTCTCACAGTAAATCGTTGTGGCTGAGGTACACACTCACCGGTCACATTATTAGGTACACAAGTTAAGACAACTTGTTATTGCAAATATCTAATAAGCCAATCACATGACGGCAGTTCAGTGCTTTTAGGCATGTAGACACAGTCAAGACGACAACCTGCTGAGAATGGAGAAGCAAGGTGATTTACACGACTTTGAACGCAGCATGGCTGTTGGTGCCAGGTGGGCTGGTCTGAGTATTTCACAAACTGCTGACCTACTGAGATTTTCACACAAAATCATCTCTATGGTGTGCAGAGAATAGGCGGCAAAAGAGAAAATATCCAGTGAGCAACAGTTCTCTGGATAAAAATACTTTGTTGATGAAAAAGGTCAGAAGAGAATGCTGATACTGGTTCAAGCTGATGGAAAAGACAACATAACTCAACTGACCACTTGTTACAACTGAGTGATGCACGGAAGCATCTGTGGACATCCAACATGTCAAACTTTAAAGCAGATGGAGAACAGCAGCAGAAGATCACAAATGGTGACACTCCTGTCAGTTAAGAACAGGAAACTGAGAATACAATTAACATGGACTCAGTAAAAGTGGTCAATAGGAGGATGGAAAAACGTTACTTGTTCTAATGAGTCTGGATTTCCGCTGTGACACTGGGATGTTATGGCAATGATTAGCATAAGCAGCATGAAAGCATGGACCCTGTATCAACTCCAGGCTGCCAGTGGAGGCACATTTTGGGACCTTTAGCCCTAACTGTGCATTGTTTAAATGTCACAGCCTTTATGAGCATTACAGCTGATCATGCGCATCCCTTTATGACCACAGTGTACCATCTTATGACAGCAAAGAGGTCCAACCCAATACTAGCAAGGTGTGCCTAATAAAGCAGCCACTGAGTGTATTTAAGTATAAGGGTAAGCGTCAACAAAAGGCCGATCTCATCAACCTTTAATCCATTCAGCAGAGCCCTGAAACATGTTGCAATCTGCTCCTGCGAGCTTTAGAAAAGCTTCCTCTCTCCATTTGACAAGGAAAAAAAGGCCCCAAATAGAGGAATAAATACAACTATTGTGTTCCTAGGGAGACATAATATTTATGTGCTCCCCAGGTTGCAAAAGGGAATTTCAGCTCATTTATTGCCAGATAAGAAACTGTAGCCTTCAGACCGGTGCCAGTGATCAGCTGTCATACAAAAGATCTGCTAGGAAAGTACTCAGGGCTCATTTTAATTACAGGCTTATACTGGCAGTCTACAGCTGTAAGCCATGGTAGAATATCACAGAAATTTAATAAAACATACTGGGTAACTTAAAAATGTAAATTATTTAAAGGAAAGTGAAGAAGCTGAGGATGAGCCTGGTGCAATGAAGAATGTGCATGCGCAAGGAAATTTATAGCTTCAGTCAAATCAGGTCAGTGGGGCTGCGCTCTTAGCTTTTTTTTAATCTGTGTGTTGCTCGTTACAAAGTCATGGTTTGTTTTTAGTTTTTATCTTTAAGCCTCACATAGATTACTTTAATGGTGCCATACTAGGCACCTCTAGGCGTTTCACAATTCATGGCAGAAACCTCAAGAGTATATGGAGAGCAAACCCACCAGAACATCTGAAAGCAAGCCAAGGACAATGGGGGGGGGGGGGACTAATGGAAAAGAAAAACTTCCAGCAGAACCAA
>JAQQAE010015174.1:0-12139 GCA_029823295.1 Pseudamia nigra
CAGGTTTGTACAGTAGACACTAGGCATGATGGGTGCATCACTTCATCTGCCTGTCTTCTTACCCTGATGCACCCATCTCTCTGGAACAGGGTCAATCTGGACTCATCAGACCACATGACCTTCTTCCATTGCTCCAGACTCCAATCGTTATGCTCCCAAGCAAACTGAAGCCTTTTTTCTGGTTAGCCTCACTGATTAGTGGTTTTCTTGAGGCTTCACAGCTGTTCAGTCCCAATCCCTCGTTCCCTTCACATTGTGCATGTGAAAATGCTCTTATTTTATTTGCTTAGTTAAATCCAGGTGGTGACTTTTTTTTTGGCCAGGCAGTGTATGTAGAAATAAGCCTACATGTTGCAATTATGTATTTCCTTGTAGACTTTTTTGATCATATTTGTTCTTTTTTTTTGTTTTGTTTTGTTTTTCTCCATTTTCTTGAACACAGGTTTTTTTCTTGAATTTGTTGAATCTTTCTTATTTTTTGTTCATGTTATGTTTATTTTGTTTATTTCATTAATTTTTATTGTGTACATTGAGATTATTTTGTTATATTCTGTTTGTTTGTTTATTATTTTGCACATTGTTCATTTTGTTGTTTTCTTTTTAAATTCATTTTGCCCTCATCTGTGTCTATTCTGTTGATTTGTTTAAGACACAGCAAATTTTAATAGCAGTGAATTTTTTGGCCTTTGTACACTATGCATTTGTAAATGCTTATCCTTCATTTCCTCCGTTCAGTTATTCAGTGAGTTAAGAGAAAATACGTTAAAAGAATACTTCAAAAAAGGAAACAAAACTCATCCTTTATCAAAACCGTAAATGCAATCATAATTAATTCTCTGGAAGCATTCATGTAAATGTCGATAAATGTAACCCACCTGTGGAGGATTCAGAGAAAAAAAAAATTGTTGCTGTTTACTTCCAGTGGCATCATACTTTATATAATGCAGTTGTTATGGAATGAAAAAAAGACCTTCATTCAAAAATAAATCAATTTGCAGCCACTGTTTGTGTGAACTTGTGAATTTTTAATAAACGTGATGTTCATTATATTCCTCATACATTCGAGGGCATTAAACGTGGCCTTGTGTGAGGAGAATAAACAGAAAAGAAATGGTTTTCAACGCCACTTGTGTTTTTCTATTTCTTTCTTTTTTTTTCTTTTTTTATGAGACAAAGGCGAAACGCTGGGTGTTTAATTACTTTCTGTGCTGACAAGTAGTTTCATGAATTGAATTCACTGTATTTTTGTTTAGTCCATGTAAAGAGGCTCAGAAAATGATTCATTAGGTGACATTATAACAAAAGGCAAAACACCACTGTAGAAAAGAAATGGGGCTAAGATTACAAAGGTAAAGCTTCTATCCAAGAGAGAAAAAAAGAAACGTATAAATAACCTGTAGGTGGTGACAATTGAACCTGTATATGTTTATATATGTGCAGAAATTAACCTACATGATGCATTTGTGTTCTTTTTATCCATATTTGCTAACGTTCTTGATTATTCTATTCAATTTTTATTGAAATTGTTTATTTTGTATTCCTTTTCTGGTGACACAGTGGTGCAGTGGGTAGCACTCGTGCCTCACAGGTAGAAGGTCCTGGGTTCAATCCCAACGCTGGGTGGTGGGGCCTTTCTGTGTGGAGTTTGCATGTTCTCTCCAGATACTCTGGCTTCCTCCCACAACTTAAAAACATGTACTAGGGGTTAGGTGAATTGGTTGTTCTAAATTGTCCATAGGTGTGAATGGTTGTTTGTCTCTATGTGTCAGCCCTGCAATGAACTGACAACTCATCCAGGGTGAACCCTGCATTTGCCCTAAGTCAGCTGGGATAGGCTGACTTAGGGCATCCCCGACCCCCGCAAGGATTAAGGGGTAGAAGATGGATGGATTGTTCATTTTCTGCAGTTAGTTCCTTAATTATTTTGTTATTCTGCTTGACTAGTTTGTTTATTTTTAGTCTTTTTTCATTAGTTAAATTTATTGATTTCAAACCTGTAAAGAAGTGGGTGCAACCTTCTCACATGAGACAGCATAATTGGTGAGCAACAATATTTTTTACCCACTTGAATTGGACTGTGGAACGTACTGTATATTGAAGAAAAAGTTAGATCTTGGTCAACACTGTAAAGGCCTGTGTTACATTCGGGCACAGTGTTTTTATTTATTTTAAAATTTTTTACTACTGTAAATGTTGGCATCAGCAAATAGAAATGGTACAGAAGTAAAAGTTTTGTTCCTTTATAAAAGAAGTATTATCTGGGCTACAGTGGTGTAGGAGGTTGAGCAGGTGACCACAGGGTTGTAGGTTTAAACACTGCTCCATCCCAGTCATTGTCATTGTGCCCTTGTGCTAGACATTTCACCCACATCCACATTCATATCTTGTCTTATATGAATATTAATAAATGTTTGGTCGTGGTCAGAGAGGTTGTTGGCACAGAATGGGAGCCACATTTCCATCAGTCTGCCCCAGGGCAGCTGAGGCTACAGATGTAGTTTACCACCACCAGTGTGGGAGTGCGGAGTGAATGAATAATGGATTTGGTGTAAAGCGCTTTGGGTGTCTTCAAAATTTCTCTATAAAATCAATCCATTATTATGTAAGTGTATATTGCTGTTGTACAGTCAAATAATCAAATAATATCAATATAAAGCTATGAAAATTGTACACAAGTTCATATATTTATGTTTTTATTTCAGATATCTGCAAGGTACAGATCATTTTTGCACCCATCGTAACTCAAATAGTCTGTAATTATTTCAGAACAAAAACACATTGAGTTTCTGGGGCAAAAGGAGGAATTTGGCTAGATAGCTTATTTGCTTTTCTTTGTAAACAGTATAAGTCTGGTGGGGGCTGGTGTTAAATGCAAACTTGTGTAACAGCAAGTTTCTGAGTGCTCGAAGAAACAAATTAAGAGTGAACAAATGTTAATAATACTATTACTAGTGGGGTTACCAAGCTGTGTGGCCAGGGTAGCCAAGCCATGTGGCTCACTGTGGCTTGGCAGCAAGCAGGGCTTCCCCACCCGTGCTGCCAAGCTGTGCGGGGCAAGAGAGTTTGCGAGACTTGTGAAGAGGGAGTTGCTTCTCCAAAGCATTTCTAAGAGATAGGTAGACTGTTTTTTGCACCTTTTTGCCTGCTAAGGTGAGAATTCACTGTTGCAACATGGTAGATAAGTCAGAAAAAAGAGAAACCATATTATTGGCACTTTAAAGATAATTACATGATGTAATTAAGCCAAATGAGGAAGGTTTGTTTATTTTATCTACTGTACAGTCCATGATCTAAACCAATAAACTGTTAAACTAGCAATGTAGCATTGTTGTTTGGATTCAATTAAACCAATGGAAGTTTACTTCATGTGCTTAATTAGCAGCACATTATATGACAGTCCCACTTGAAGTTTATGCATGTTGTCATCCAGCCTGTATTTGCTTGTATCAAGTCATTCAGCCATTATTAGGGACCTGTCTTCTAACTAAATAATAATTTTTATTGTATTATTATATAAAATGTGTGTATATTATATTTTTAAAGTATTATCATAGAATTGTTTTTAAATACCTTAGTGCTCAGTAATTAGTAGCCTAGGAATTAGGGCAGCTACCTTCAAAAATGGTGATCCATCAGGTTATTAGCCATCCATTTTAACACTTAGGATTACGTCTGAGTCATGGCTAAAGTGATGTTGATGAGGTCGTGTTTCAGTCAGAAAGACCAAGGCATTTCACTTCCACCTGTTGGAAGCATAGAGCTGCAATATTTCCATAATCTAGATCAGTCCCTGTAATGTAGTACAAGCCATCATAATGTTCTCCCGTGTTTTTTGGTAATTTTTTTCTCTCAATTATACTGTATGTGGAGTTAGAAGAAAAAGTGTTGATGATAAAAACTCACATGGAATCTCACAAAGGCAATGAATCATTATGAAAAATTCTGTATCCAGACAGTGATCTGAATCACCCCAAAGTCTAATTACTTGTTGCATGCATCATTTCTGACATACACTGAAATTTTTTAGCAAAATCTCTGCTTTGCTGTTTGACCTATGTTGATAACTATATGAATGTTTCTTACAGAGGAAATAAAAAGAAGCCAACCAGACAAAACATAAAATCTGTTCACAATGAATCACAAGATAAAGTGAACTTGAACCCTTTCATGCATGAATTATTAAGAAACTGGTGATCTGATGTTTTGAGCCAATCTATAAAATGATGTCATGTATTTTGAGCAGGTAGTGGTTGAAAATTATGTCCATCAGGTGAATTTAGTGAAATATAATCAGAATCATGCTTTAGTTACTGTTTAATAATGTACATATAAAAACAGAATTATGAATCAAACACAGAAAGTGTAGTAATTTTTGTGTAATGGTGGTTTATACAAGGCCACATGGTGTGAATAAGTATCCTTCCATGTAAAATCAAAAGTACAGGGAAACGGAAAATGTTCTCAAAGGTTATATTTTTTCATTAATTTTATTCATTCTTCATCTTGCATGTAATTTTGTTCATTTGCTTGATTATTTTGTAATTTTTTATTCTTTTCCTTCATGACTTTTGACTGTTTTGCGCATTTTGCTTCTTTGTCAGTTTGCTTCTTATATTGATACTTTTCCTCTGATTTTATTCACTTTTATTCATTCTTATTATTACTTTGTGTCACTTACTTCTTACATGGCTACTTTTTCCTGATTACCTTGTTCATTTTAAGTCAAAATACTCACTAACTGATTGCATTTTGCTGATTGCATTTATCTATCTATCCATCCATCTATCTATCTATCTATCTACGTATCTATCTTAATTCATTTCATCAGACCTGCAGTCTGAGCTGCAATTTTTTTTCTTTGGTGATGGGGAGGAGGGTGCAAGACTACCACATAAGTGATGAAAATTGGCTAAGAAAGAGTAAAATTTCATGGTTAAACAATAAGAGGCAGTTTTGAGCTGATGTTCACACACAAACACACACATGCAGTCAAACGCCCAAACTCCAAAGAGACACATGTGACTACGCATCCAGAGAATTCAAAGGTACTGTAGCTGGAAGTGGAGACATTAATTTTCCTTCATTGAGATGAGAGGAAAAAATATATATGTGGCATGTAAATTATGTCCAGGAACAAAATGTTTCTCCACATCAGCCGTAAGTAATTTAAATCTCACAAAGCAACTCGCATTGGCCCAAGCTTCTACAAAACTAGCGAGCAGCAGAACAAACCCAGGTGTGGGTAAGGTGAGCTCCACTAACAGGAGACAGAGCCACATCCTCCAAGCGGACTGATAGCCACGTATATTGTTGAGAACATGCTGCATTATCAAATGTAATGCAATAGCTACTTTCCCTAGTAATTAGTTACTTTTATAAAGCTGTAACTCTGTTACTAACTCAGTTACTTTTTGGGAGAAATAACTACTATCTATAGCTAATTCCATCATAAAAGTCATTTGCCCAACTTTAACAATGACTGATGCGTGAGATATGTTGAGCTGAAACTTCCGCTTTTGTTCACCTTTATGTTCAACTTAGATCACAAACTACAATGCAGACACTTCACTTGAGTCTCTTCCTCCTCCTTTCACCACTGGAGGTGTTGATGTTGTTGATGGTCGGCCACCGGCCTTAGGCGACGTTGATCAAATGCCACATAATTACAGGGGTTCCAATGGCACTTGTTTACTGTCAACTCCCTTGTATTTGTCTCATTCTGTTGCTGTCATCCCCCTGAAGATATTAGGGGTGTGTGTGTGTGGGTGTGTGTGTGTGACTGTGTTACAGGTGGCCGCCCAGTAGGTGGGAAAATGCAGGAAGTCTGCTTGTCTGTGTGCACATGTATCAGACGCAGCATGTTTTTCCCTTTCAGAGGCGAGGTATCCTGTGTGTGTGTCTGTGTGTGTGTGTTTGTATGTCGCCAATCGCACTGGGTGGCTGACTTCCAGGAACCCCTGCAGCAAAAACAGGCACTGTGTGTTTCCTGCTCTCACACACCGTTATCAGAGGACACACACTCTCTCACACACACACACACACACACACACGGATCATTGCCCTATTCTCTTTTCCCTTGCAGGTTTCCTCAACGCCTATCCTTGTGCCTCCGGCTGTCAAGATGTTTCACTGTGATTGTCATGAGAGAACTTGCTCTCAGGGAACAAACCACAAATAGGCGAGGAGTGACGACATCCTCGCAGTCAGATTTTTTTCGTCTGACCACATTTGATTGCTCATTTTAAGTGGGAAAAGCACCTCTGGACCTGTGACCTTCCTCACATCTTATTTGTTCGGCTTCTTATGCATTTGCACGCCACAAACTTTCCTCCATGTCTTGTTTCATGAGAGGTGACAAAAGTGCACATGGACTACCACTCAGTGGTCTTCCTTCTCTTCATAATTTTCAATGCTGTTCCAAAAAAGTTGGGACATAAATAAAATGTGAATAAAACCATGATGCAATCATTTGCAAATCTCATAAACCCATATTTTATTCCCAGTAGAACATAAACAACATATCATATGTTAAAACCATTTTACCATTTCATGGAAACTATTAGCTCATTGTGAATTTTGATGGCAGCAATACATCTTGAAAAAGTTGGCACAGGGGCAACGAAAGGCTGGAAAAATAATTTGCAGAAATTAAAAACAACTGGAGCATTTGACAACTAATTAGGTTACTTAGCAATAGAGCAGTCACATGATCAGTAACATTTAAACATGGTGTAAAAGGAGCATTTTAAAGAGGCAGAGCCTCTCAGATGTATAGATGGACAAAAGGTTCACCAATCTGCAAAAAAACTGTGTCTAAAAATTGTGAAACAATTTCAAAAAAATGTTCTTCAACTTAAAATTGCCAAGACTTTGAAGATCCCAGCTTTACAGCTTTATCTTGTATTTGTGGATTGCACCCTGACCTGTGTTCACAGACAGTGATTTCTGGAAGTGTTCCTCAGCCCATGCAATGATTTCCAGTAGCAGATCATGTCAGTTTTTTTAATGCAGTGCCACATGAGGGCTCAAAGATAACCAGCATCCAGTTTTCACCTTCTGCCTTCCTCATCATTCTCTGAATCTTTTGATATTATACACTGTAGATGGTGCATATTCAGAGGAAGAAGCTCTGCCTCTCTAAAATGCTCCTTTAATACCCGGTCATGTTACTGACCTGTTACCAGTTAATCTTATCAGTTGTCATATGCTCCTCCAGTTGTTTTTGATTTGTCTCAGGTACTTTAACAGCCTTTTGTTGCCCTTGCTCCAACTGTTTTGAGATATGTTGCTGTCATCACAATTCAAAATGAGCTACTATTTATGAAATGATAAAACATCTCAGTTTCAACATCTGATACATTGTTTATGTTCGATTTGGAATAAAGTATGTGCTCATGAGATTTGCAAATCATTCTGTTTTTATTTACAATTTATTTACATCCCAACTTTTATGGAATTAGGGTTGTACATTAATTCTGATGACATCCAAACTCTGAAACAACATGTATGGAATTATGTAGTAAACCAAAAAGTGTTAAACCCAGAACATATTTTCCCTTTTCGATTGTCCAAAGTAGCCACATTTAGCTTTTGATGACAGTTTTGCACACTCATAGCATTCTCTCATCTGATTCCTAAGGTAGTCACCTGGAATAGTTTCACTACATATGTGTGCCTTGTCAAGAGCTACTTTGTGTCATTTCTTGCCTTCTTAATGTGCTTTAGACCATCAGTTGTCTTATGCAGATGATGGGTGAGTACAGAGTCCTGTTAATAGCGCCTATCTGAGGTGGCTTCTGAGGCTGGTAATTCTGATAAACTTCTCTGGAGCAGAGCTACTGTTTCATCAAAGCGGTTTTGGTGACTGCACTTGGGGACACATTGAAAGTTCTTGACATTTTCCAGATAGACTGATCTTTATTTTTTTTAAAGAAATGTTGGACTTTGTTTTCTTTTTTCTTGCCGTAATATGGGTTTGACACACATTGTTATAGTGTGTAGCATTACAATGCATTTTTCCAAAGTTTCAAAAAGTGCATCATCCAATCATTGGTATGAAAAAAACATCAAGTAACAACAAAGATGTACTTGTGAGCTTGTAGCCAGTGTTTCATGAAAAACACTGAACAATCAACATACAACTGCACTATGAGGACAGTGAAGAGTTTTTGTAATGTGAACATCATATGACCCAGATCTACTTTGCAGTGTGAGTATGATTTTACTGTAGATTGTATATAAAAGGTGGACAAAACCCTTAGTGATGTCACTCAGGATTTTGAAGAGCTGCTTGAAAGTTCAAACAACACCATATTGGCAAAACTACCTGTTCACTTTAATTCATTGAATTTAGAAATGGAGTGTGAAGGAGGAAAGGCAACTTAATAATATGAAGCTTCTGACTCAAATACACCTGTCAATCAAAGTACCTTGGCCCTTAATTATGCACAGATATTGATATCCATGTGGATAATTTAAATGGGTGATTTATAAAAAATGCCCCCCCCCCCCACACACACACACATAATCTTCACAGGGATGGAATAAACATGTTTATATCAAGCTGTAAACATGATTTGTTCCAAAGGCAGCCATTTTTATGTAGGACTCTGGAAATTGACTCAAATTTGGATTCAGGCCCCACTGGACACTGACAGTGCTGCAATTTGTGATTTGAGTCACAGCTCAGCCACTGAGGTTGTCACTCGGTTTTTAAGTGAACACTGAACACAAACCCAACGGAACAGAGCACACTGGAGACACTCATCAGAGACACAGATTGAAACACATGCAGACTGCACATGAGGCTCCAGATGATGATGAATCTATTACTATTTCTCTCCAAGTAACTGATGAAAATATATTGGACTCTTTTTAGAAAAAGCATCATGACTGTCACAAATGCACATCTGTGCCAGTGTGAATAGTGAATCCTGTGAATAGTGTAATGGTCTGCGGCGAATATATCACACTTTGATATCATGTGTTGTCACATCCCGAGTGTGTAAAGGATTTGGGCTCAAACACACTGCGTGAAGAAGGACATAAACCCTGGTCTCCCATGTGGAAATCCATCAAATCCAGTGTCCCTCCACTAACCAGATCTGGTGGCTAACCCAAAGCATCTCCCCACTATGAAGATTCTGACTTAAAATCACATGGCCAACATCATATGTGCGCCCCTTCACTTTAAAAACTGACAATACTGAGGCACCTTGTGCGGCAATATGTGTACACTGCAATTTGTGGGTAACAGGTGAACTGCAACTCATATACGGAGAAAAACACAATATATAGAGCCCTATTTCTGAAAGGTTAAGCCAAGTGGAAAACCATAAACTGAAAAATACTGCATGCTGTTAAAAATCATACACAATATGTGTCCGATGAACTGCTTTTTATGTGAAAATATACGTACAGTGCATCCGTTCATCAGTTGTGAGACTCAGAAACATATTCCAAAAAAGATCAGGCAGGTGCATTTTTAGGGCTGAAAATGAGATAAAATTATTCAAAAACAAATTGAATTATTCTTGAATACCTGCATTATACAGCATACAATATGCTGCCACTGGAGGTAAACAGCCCTGTGAATAACAATCAATTAATTAGATGACACAGGATTGCTTATTCAACCATGAATAGATAAAAAAAAAGATTAAAAGGATTTTTGTTTTAACCTTCCACTGGTGTAAACTCATTTCAGTGGAGCGTGGGTTACATTTATCAAAATTTACATGAAGGTCTCAACAGAATTTATAATGACTCAGATACTGAATTTGCGAGGGTTTTTTATCTTAACTTATTTAATAAGAGCAGAAGTAAAGACAGTAAAAAAATATTGAGTATTTCAGGATTATTACAGTTTACTTGCATTTCACTGAGGACAGAATTAACTTGGCATATATCATGTTTTGTCTGGTCACTCCCTTTTATTTGAACATATACAGTCATTCCTTGGCGTTGAGTTTGTAAAATATGTTCCTCTAATCAGCCAGGGGCAATTTTAGGGCTAAGAATGAGTTAAAAATCATTCAACATAATGTGATTTGAAGCAGCGGTTGTGAAATTGTGATTTTAAACATGATTTGGTACAAAAGGAGTGCCCTAAAGACGTTTTGTCACTCAAGAGCAAAAAGGCTATGAAAGTTTCCTCCACCTATCCAGCCTCCTCCTGAATTAAACTAAATAAACAACAATCATAATCATTACCATCAAAACAATATTTCTTCAATGCATTTGTTTAGTCATAAAACTGTCAATGCCAGGCTCTGCTGTTGGGAGATTGTGATCCCAGGGACTGTCCATGTGACGTTTGAGTGGACAATCGAGCAGTCACCACCAAATCCAAATGCATATCATTCCCTATATATATATATATATATATATTCTATTCATACATATCCATTTTGCCTGAAATAAATAATACTGCTTAAATTAAACTAACAACCCTGATTTTAAAAAATTTAAAGTGTAGACAGTATATATTATTGTTAAGTGAGTAGTAAAAGTCATCAGAAAAATACATTTCACAGGTCAAGCCCATGATAGTGAATACTTAAGTACTTCTCACCTCTGCATTTCATCATGTCTCACTTTCTTTTCAGATCTTTCAGTATTCCCTTCCTCCATTTCCATCTCTTACTACATCTATTCGCACCTTCTGCATAGTCCGCCACCTTTGTCAGAGGTCTCACAAAAGGATCTGGAGTGGAAAATGGAGGTTAGAACACCGAGTCCTTGCGCCTGTGCAAAGTGAGTGTGTTGCCGACTGTTTCTGTCCATATTCCCCTTTGAGAACGCAATGCAACCCAGTGCTCACTGAAGCTCCCCACGAGGCAACGGGAGAGACATGAGAGAGGGAAAAATGGAGTGAAAAAAAGATATGCACAATGGCACTGCTGCAAACAATTGCCATTAATGACATCATCTCTTCCCCATGGAGATCTCACTGAGGGAACAACGAGCTCCACTGACAAATCCCTGAATGTTTTAAGACACAAGAGCAGTAAATGTGGCTTTAGGTTTGATTCAAAATTCAACCTTCACTGTCCCACAATGTCAGAAGTTTGTATTGGACTTCTACCCACACTGCATCAGTGTTGTCAGATGTACAGTAATTGTGGTGTCACTGTGTCCCACTTGGTAACACTGATTATATATTCATTTTAATTCATGTTGTGGAGATTTTCTTCAAAATGTTGACCATTTCCTTTATTCTTGTTCATTTTGTGAATATTCTCTTCATTTTATGAATCATTATGTGTATTTTATGTTCATTTGTTCATTCCATACTTATTTGAGTTTGCTTTTATGTTTTCATTTTTATTTTTGAATCAATATTTAATTCAAATCAAATCTAATTATTTGTAAAGCACTTTTCAGACATAAATGTAGCACAAAGTGCTTTACATATTAAAAACATTAGAAACACACACAAATATACATATATTTACATATTTTAACCCCCACCTCACCCCCAAAATCACACACACCCACACACCCCAACACACACCCACACACCCCCCCACACACAAACACACACACACAGTCTCTGTCACTAATGGAGTAAAATATTAAATATGGCTTGGCACTAAGGGACCAGGTGAGGCAACACTACATCTACATCGAGAGTCACTCCACCCCAGGACCACAGAGGGACCACCCCAAACATGACAGACAGGGGCCCAAACCACGTCTATAAGGGCCCTCCAAGCACCCAGGCCAGAGCAACCCCCAGGGCAACACCCCCACAGGTAGCTCCCGACGTGGAGGGCCCCCTTGAGGAAAACACTGGAACAAACAGAAAGAACAGATAAAAAAATAACAACTAAAAACTACATACAGTGCGTATATAAAAATATAAAAACAATGAAAAGCTACATATGAAAAATGATAAGAACAAGCAGAAACTACATATATAAAATATGTACTAATATAAAAGAAAATAACAGCAGCAGCAAAAACAAGGTAAGATCAACATAATAGCATTTCCTTGCATGTGCTGGAGAAGAATTTACACAGTGGTCCAACTCTCCTATAGTCAATTCAACATCTTGGCAAAAAAATTAATGCAACTCTGGACGTAAATAAATGTTGAGACATTGCAGAAGCTTATTGAATCAATGCCACAGCAAAT
>JAQQAE010015175.1:0-12139 GCA_029823295.1 Pseudamia nigra
GGGGGGGGTTTGAGGTAATGTAAGTAATACGACGTGAGGAGCAATGTTCGCGAGCAGTCATGGCATGTACAGCAGTGTTTGAATAATGTAATACTTCATGTTTGATAATGCATGGCTATAGATAGGTCTCCACTGCAGCCAAGTATTGATTGTGTTAAGCACATCTACAGTGCAGCAAATGGTGCGGCTTCATATCAATCTTTACACGGCGTACTGTACCTCAGTTACCAGATACCTCGTCTGATTACGGAGACCTCGGGGCCACTGGTGTTGTTAATGACATTATTGATAACGCCAATTCAGCGAGGTGTGGTTTAATACTACAGACGCGTGAATGTGTCCGTGTAGATATGTGTGTTTGTATCTGTTATGTGTCAAAGTGCAAGCAGATTCATTGTACCCCTTTTCCCCCTCCTCCGGGCAAACTAATGAAGAGGCGACCACTACAGGCGTTCGGCGCGTGCCCTACAACAGCTCCCGCAGATTCATGGGAGAATTTCGATATTAATGATTTATGCTGTATTTGCATACAAACCTAATGCAAACCCACTCCAGATAATCACATTTTGCCAGGCCTGAATTGAGTTTTATAGATGTCTTTGCAGCCCCCACTATCTCCACCCACCGAATAACCACAGAATGTGTGGCTTTTGCTCTTCACACTGCGAGTGACCCCCCCCTCCCCCCACACACACACCAACACAAGGGGTTTACAAGTGGACACATAAAGAGGGATTGTAATGGTACGCTTTACTAATACGAGTGTGTCTATTTTCTCATCTGGACTGTGTCAAGTATTTGGGTTTTGTTGGGGATTTGGAGTCGTTGTCAGAAAAGAAGCAGAAAAGGAAGAGGTGCAACATGATCACTGTTCTGCACAATCTGGATCAAACATCATGTTGGGATTATTGTGGAGGAGATTGTGATTTGCTATTTGGATTTGACGCTACTTGCTTGGTTGTCAAGGAAAATGCACAAAAACAAACAAAAAAAATCAAACAACATAGATGTTTCTGTTCATTTCTGCTATTTTTTTCATTTTCCTCCTATATCTGAACCTTTAAATTGCAGCCTTTTGTAATTATACAATTGCTGATAGCAGAGCGATGACAACTGTAGTTTCATTAATTATGCAACCCTGCTCATATTTTTTTAAAACTTTCATTTTATACATCCTTTTAGTTCAGCTAATTCTCCATCGACTTCACTATGTTTCTGCCAAACATGTTGCTTTATAAACTACAAAGTCACATAAAAACACTCAATCTGTCTAAAAGTAAATAACAAATATTATTTATGCGGGCACACATAAGCAGTAATCCCAGCTATCAGCTATAATATTGTAGGTATGTTAATTAATATCAAAAGAAAGCATTAAAAGTAGTCTTGTTCAAGTTGATTCAAGCAGCTCAGACTTGCTATTACTATTACTCCTGATTTCTGTCAGTTTATATTAGTGTCATCTGAGTGTAACTGTGCACGGAAACACTGGAAGGTATTTGTATGGTTTGTTTGAAGAGATGCCAGTTGAACCTGATCTTAAAGTGGTTTCATATTATATGTAATATTGTAAGTTGTAATGATTTTTTGTAGCTTTGCAGGTAAAGTAGTAGAAGGAACAATAGGTGTAATAACAGTAGTAACTGTCGTTTTGCTTAAGTCATGGCTTTAGTGTCCAATGATGAACATAGTGTGGCCATTTGTTAAAAATGAACAAAAAACATGCACTGGTTAAGATAATTAATTTGTTTGCTGTTTTGTGCAGGTGTCATAAGTACCATAAGTCATATGTCAGACTCATGTTTTAGAAACAAAGGTGCCTTCTTCTTTATATGTGTATCTTTTTGTAATAATTGATCCACATATTATTTGGATTTTTTTTTTTGCCATAGATAGGCAAGGAACCGTTTTCAGCCTAAACCTTTTAAAAAGTTAAAAAAAAAAGTCCTCATATCCACCAATAACACACCAGCGTTGAAAATCTTAATTCCTAAGTATTTCAATGGTTGCCCCACAAAGGGTTAAATCTAATTCTGCATTTATTGCTGCTAAAATAAATTCAATACGATGCTAAAATGCCAGAATTTTTCTTTTTTTAAAAAACAAAAACCTGAGAGGTTTGGCTGGTTTATTGTTCTAGTATAGTATCTTCTTTCCTAAGACAGTGGAACCTGTGTTTTAACTGATGGCACAGTTTACAGTGTTGTATATCAAATAAATCACAAATTGTACGTTTCCATAGCGTTTGCCAGGGCAGGTCAGCGAAGGCGCAGCACAGTAAGTCAAACCACTCTCTCGCACTCAGCTTCTCAGAACAACATGGTTTAAATTTTCCGGCCGTATCCTTCACATCTTCGGTGCCATCCTAGAGATCTGAATGGATGAATATCTACTGCCAGGACGGAGGAAACATAATAACTCGTTGCGTTTTCTAATTACAATGAAGCCTGGTTCAGACCAGGACAAAATAACAACATGTAAGAAAGGCTTTTGTTCCGTCGAGAGAAGCCTTATCGAGAAAGGTCAAGCATTCCTAGTGGCAGAGGGAACTGCCCACATCACATAGCTCGCTTTCACCAGCTTCCTGATTAGACAATAAGTAGGACATTCTTACAGAAAGACATTTTTCTATTAAATGAAATATATGTCTTTGTCATTATATATTGGTGCCATATGCTGAAAATGCCTTCTGCATGTTAAGATATGCAGAGAGCCTGGTTCCATGACAACGAATTATGTTTTGTCAGATGGAAAGGTCAAATGAACACATGTAGCCGCACTGCTTCATTATCAAAGCGGGTCACTATTATTATAAGTTAATGTATCTCCTACTGTATATTTATGGAGGCATATCTGTAAACAGAATCAAAGCTGTAATACTCACAGGAAACAGGTTTATTTCTTTTGTTATTCAGGGAGATAAGAGATTTGTAATAGTGGACCACACAAAAGCTGAAACAAAGGAGCAATAAAAATAACAATAAAAATAGTAATAGGGAGGCGACTCCTGCAGCTGCTACTACAATTACAATGACTAATCATCACTAAAACACCAAGGGTAAAGGTAGAACATTCTGCAAGTTGTAGAAGGTACAAGATTTCATAAGTATCTCATAGGTAACATTTTCATTAATAAATACTATTGTATGTACTTAATATTAAACTGATAAAAGTGCCAGCGACATTTAACAACTAATTCCCAACAAACAGGATTGAAAGGATGTCGGGCACGAAGCCAGGGTTTAAGTCTTAAATCTTCTCTTTTCTGCAATTTCTTTCTTTGTAGTGTTTCTCGCTGGAGTCGAGCTCTGTATTTTTTACTTTCTCCCTATAGAGACACTTTACCAACTACCCCTAAACTGCAAAAGAGCATTGTAAAAATGAGAGAAAAAAAAGAAAAAAAAGGACTTCCTTCTTCAGTCTCGGGGAGCGGCTGTAACCTTAGCAGAATCATGAAAGTTGACAGTTCATTTTTCACAGGGTCATAGATCGAGGAGTCTTATAAAGTAATGGGCTTTTGGGAGCCGGCTTTATGAGAGCTAAGATAGTTAAGAGACATGTGGAGGAGATGGCACGGGGAGCCGAGGTCCTGCTCTGACTCACCCAGGGTTATTCCCTCCATGCTGTGAGGCGGGAGGGAGGCGCTGCACTCCCAGTAATATAAACGTGTAATAAAGATTAATCTGTTGCTAGTCGCCAGGCTGATAGCTTCTAAACTTGCTTGAAATAAGGCTGAAATCACTTCAGAGCCAATCTTGAGACCTTTAGTGAGTGTCTGAGATTCCTTTGTGGGTGTCAGTGAAAAAATGTATATGTGTTTTGTGTGTTTAGTGTTTATGTGGATGCAGTGATAAGAAAATTGGATTTGTGTGTGAGACACGTGTGTGTCTTCATAACTCTCTACGTGTTTGGATTCTGCCGGTAAATGTGTGAATACACGTGTGTGTGTTTTACTGTTCTATTACAGTGGCATGAGGGGTTAAACACACACTTACCGGATGCATCTGGCCTCTTCATGCCCCCCGTAGACGCTCCTCCGGCTGCACCTCCCAAGCCGTTGAATGCTGGGATGTTGTCGTTGCTGTAAGCTCTGAGGACAGACAGCATATTCATCTGCTGCTCTAGGTGGGTCTGCTGCTCGGCCTTCAACAGTCCTGGAGGACCTCCGGGAGACAGGAGGCCCAGGCCCTGCTGCCACTGCTTTTCCAATGGCAAACCTTGGGTCTGGGGAAGCAGAGAAAGTGGCACCATGGCAGAGGAGGGAGCAGCCAAACCAGCTCCACTCCTCGGAGGCAGGGAGGAGTCATCGTGGAGTTGTTTGGGGTGGTTCTGGATGTGGTCTGAAGCTGGACTTCCTTCTTCATCTCTCCCCATGTCCATTTGCTCATCCTCATCCCTCTCCTCCTCCTCTTCAGCCACACCTCCTTCTTCTTCTTCTTCTTCATCGTCATCAGAGTTGTTCTGGTGCTGCTGCCTCTTTGGGGTTGTTGAAGGGGTCTCACTGGCGTTGTGTACCCCAGCCTTTACAGCTTCATCATCTGACCCTATCTGGTCCTCTTCAGCATCTCCACAAGAGCCTCCCTCACCAACCTGGTCATCCTCTGCTGAGGCTGCAAAGGCCTGACTGGGAAGTTCACCTTGTTCTGCTGCAGCTACATACTCCTGGACAGCCTGGTTGGCCCTTGGTGATCCGTCATACATGCCACCAAACCTTCTGTAGAAATCACTCTGAAAAGGGTTGTATGGCTGGTCCATGTGATTGTTCCAACCTCCCTGGCCTTTCTCTCCATCTCTGTCTCCATCTTTGTCAAGAGCTACACCAGAGGTCTTGGTGTGATGGCTGGAGGTGGTGGGAGATGCCTCTAGGTCTTTGACTGTATCTAACCTTTGTGGATGGGTTTTGCCCAGGTGGTTGGCCTGGAGGTGCAGAGCCATGAGCTCCAATGAGGCAGTGGAGAAGGAACAGAAGAGGCAGCCATGCCATGCCACATTATCATGAATGGTGACTGAGGAGCCAGGGAGGGAACCAGATGCAGACTCAGGCCGGACTGACACAGACAGATCCAGTGGTTCATATTGGGAACCAGGTTTTCCTGGCTCTGAGTTTGGTTTGCCGTCAGCTTTTTCTTCTCTGTCCTGCTCAGCAGAGGCAGCCCTCTTGGCTTTGGGCTCGCCGTTGTCATGGTAGCGCTGAGCCTGAAGTTGAACTGGACTCTGGGTGTCCTTAACATCTTTCTTCATGGAACTGAGGACAAAGTTGTCCATGAAGGCCTGGAGAGAACCCTGAAAATGGACTCCATTCCCTATCATGCTTTGGTAGGCCCTGCTGAGGTCAGAAAAGCTGGCCGGACTTTCTGTTGCTGTTGAAACTAAGGATGCTGGGCCATCGGTGTTCTTCATGCTCTCAGCAGCAGAAGGGTCAAAGTGGCGGTCTCCACGCTCACGTTCTCGGTCATGCGGTGACATCATGCTGGCAGAGGCCCACTGATGTGGCAGCAACGGACCTGCCCTGAAGTCTAGATTGGGGGGTATGCCCTTAAACACATTACGAAGGACGTCCGGGCGGGCGAAGATGCCTCCACTGGCTGTCTTCCCATGATCCTCTTTGTGGTCAGAAGAGGGGGTGTGGCCAGAGGACTGGGCTGAGGTTGTGGAGCCGTTTTGGCGTTCACGGTGGTGACGTTCCAGGTGGTACTTCAGGCTGGCAGACTGGGTTCCAGCATAGTCACAATGAGGGCACCGGTAGGGTTTCTCTCCTGAGAGGCCAAGACACAGACAGAGAAACAGAAAGGGAAAAGCATGAATAATTAACCTGATTATTAGATTGACTGGATATCAAAACCTATTTATTGGAGCAGGGAATGTGGACCCTAGGGTCATGTAACCTCCCTGAACAAAGAAAATGAGGTCAAATGAGAACAGCTTACAAAAAAGATTTCATTAACCAGTGAAAAAAGTGGATATTTTGCCCAGTATTTAATTGACATCAAAACATATGCATGAGTGAAGGGAGGGGGGAGTAAGAAGGAATTAAAAAATAAGGCAAAGAATGAAATAAACTACAACCCAAAGTATTAATGAACAACATCGTGCATTCAACCAACAGTCCCCTGTCTCCTTCGTCGGCTCTGCTCCATTTGGTGTGTGCGTGTGTGCTGTTGCATGTGTGTGTGTTGGGACGGGGGTGGGCTGGGGGTGCAGGATAGGCATCTGAATATGGGTCGATCCAGCTCGATCCAGCCCCGCCAAGTGAGCCATCACTCACATCAACACCATAAAAAACATTTCACCATATGGTGCTTTCAGTCCACTACAAGAGATAATATTTTCAACTGACAACAAAACTGTCTTGATGCTATCTGTGTTTGCACAAGCGGAGGCTGGGGCTGAGGGTGCGGCTTGTGTGTGTGTGCATCTGTGCGTGGCTGTGTGTGTGTGTGTGTGTGTGCGGTGGGCTCATCATGCCTCTGTTTTGGCCTTGTTTGCTGTCAAGCCTGTGCCTTGGCGATGAGAGCGCAATTTCTCGGACATTCCCTATTTGCAGTTTATCTTGAGAAACATAAATCAGCCACACCATAAGATCTCCCCAACTACTGCCACACTGCGGTGCTCTGAGAACAAAATATGGATCATAGAGTCTGATGCAAAAATAAGTCAGTGAATGTTGGGGGGGGGGACGAGAAATGTGCGGGCGACATATGTGAACCACATGCTTGTTGTAGTGAAGTTTTACAATAAAGAACAATATGATTCACTACAGGATGCACAGATCAAAGTGATTTATATTAAGTAAAAGAGGTTGTGCATCTATTGTGTAACATTTACATATATTTATTTATGATCCGCATCCATATTCATGAATATGCTTGATAATGGTATAACACCAGCATAATTCTGCCAGAAGTGGATCTTCCATTGGAATGATACTTATGTTGAAATAGAACACATCCTGCTTGCAATTATAATAGGCTTGGAGTCTGAGCCAGATTTGGATTCATTAAACAATGAACAGAGAGGGAAAAATTTCTAAGCTTGATTTTTTTTTTTTTTTTTCCTCTGATATATACATATAAAAGTTCCCCGAGTCGAGTTTCTGTTAGACTGTTAATGGTGACTGTGTGAAAAGGCGATTGGTTTGTCGCGCGTTGTGTGTATGTGTTTGTGTGTGTAAATACACATCTCCAGATATAAAGTATATGACCATAAAATGTTTAGATTATACACATGGAAACCATTTTATAGAAGAAAAAAAAAGGCATTGTTACGCAAGGCTGGTTTGAATGATTTAAGTCGGGCTGTGTAGTAAATCATGGATATAATTAGCAAATGGCATACTGCTCAAGTAATTTATCATTATTTAGAGGGCACCATTCCAGAAAAAGACTCTGCGATCTGCAGACCTACTGCAGAGTTTTCAAATAAAGGGCCACAAACACCAACTCAATACAATATTGATACAGGAGCGAAAAGAATAGGAGGGTATACAAAAGAAAATAGAAGGTGGGAATGCCGAAGAGAGGAAAGGGGGGGGGAGAAGGAGGGAGCGAGCAGGCGGCTAAGACAGATAGTCCTGACTATAGATAGAAAGACAGTGATTTGATATCTTTTCTCTTACACTAGAGTGGCTATGAAGCATAGAGTATATTTAAAATAAACCACATGAGATGAGCTTTTAACCCAATAAGTGCTTCTCCTGTGAGCTGCTGAACAGAGGCTCAGTGCTGATTTAATAAGGAAACGTCCCTGATGCAAATGATCATTCTCAATTCCTCTAACTGGACAAAATGATATTCTAGGAGCCAAATTAGACAGAAATTAGACTGATCTGATTTTTTCCCCATCCTTTGCTTTTTTTTTCCCCCTTATAAGAGATTGTTAATGTTCATGGGGGGGGGAATAAAGATTAATGTACCATCTACATGTCTAAAATGAGAATGAAAAGCACAGATGATTGTGTGTTTGACACTCCCTTTGATATTTACGGACTAAGGCAAGTGAAAATAAACACAAACGCCCTCAGAGTGTGATCAGTTTATTCCCGTTGTCCATTAAAATTAAGTATTTAAATATATCTGGAGTGAGCGAGACAGACGACAAGTGCTTTTCTTCATCTACTTGTGCTCACGTATGTGTGTATGTGTGGAATACGTGTGAACACATGTTTATGCGTGTGTGTCGGTCTGAGCCGTGTGTTGGTGTGTGTGTTGTGTGTTTGTGTCTTACAGGGCCATTTGGACTGGCTAAGACATCTGCTCCATCATACGTCAGGGGCCTGGTGTGACATCTGGGGAATATACTGTATCCTGCCTTGCAACATTACACACAATTTACTGCTAAAGGTCATTATGTACCCGTTAATCCACTTTTAATTGATATCAGCGCAAACAGCACAACCTCCCAGCCACATGACAGATCACTGCCGCCACAAAACCAGGAAATTGCTGTTTGGGAGTTAAAAATAGAACGGTAAACTTTCTGTTGCTGTCCTTTACTCTGCGTAACTTCTTTGGCTGTTTTATTTCTGACAAAGGTGCAGGGTCGGGCAGTTTGAAAATGCGCCGCCGCAGCTTTCATGAGTTTGACATGAAAAACCAGTGCTCATAAACATCCGAGTGACACCTCGGTGGATATAAATCATTCTTCTCCCGATCGCCGTGTTGGGATCTGCTCCTCCACAGTATGTTTTCACTTCATGTTGCATATACTGATTTCATCTGGCT
This sequence comes from Pseudamia nigra, assembly GCA_029823295.1. NCBI lineage: Eukaryota > Metazoa > Chordata > Actinopteri > Kurtiformes > Apogonidae > Pseudamia > Pseudamia nigra. The sequence continues at coordinate 8,721 of JAQQAE010015175.1, forward strand.
TTGTGTGACGCTGCCATAGAAACAAGTAAAGATAAATACCCCAAACCTGTACAGAGGGGCAATTAAAATGGCTTAATAGATATGACATACTGGAGGATGAAATTCGTTTTGGCCCGGGAGGAGGGAAAAAAGGGGATGTTTGAGAGGTTGAATAAGAGATGGAAGCTGCTTTACATCTGTTTTAAGAATTTCTTTATTGTTTGGGGTTTTTTTTTTTTCTCTTTTTGTGGCACCTGCACACAAAAATATAACAAGCTCACTCTTTAAGTGAGGGGTTAGTGGTGCTGATGCTGTCAAGTTGCGGAAAATGAGTGATACATTGAAAAGGGACGTATTAAAGGAGTGAGGAGTGAGACGGATAGAGCGGGAGATCACAGGTCCCTCCTGATTCATACTGATTACAAGGTTAGGTTAAGGTTAAGTGACACGGGCGAGTCCTGCCTCTCCTCTTCCCTTATTCCCTCTCTTTGTCTCCCCCTCTCCTCATTTAAAGGTGAGCTGGGACTCTTATTGCTTATGCCGCCCTGCCTGAAGTTATGTGTGGCTATTGTCAAGAGCGAGGACCTTTTTATTTTTTACACACAGCTGCTTACTGCTAAATAGTGCCTTGTCCAGAAGGGGACAATCTGGGCCTCTAATTGCTGTCACTGAAGCCTAGATTCATTATGTGACTTTCCCATTAAAATGTGAGCATTAATTTGTATAATGAAATATCACCCTCTGCAGTGTGTTCATTAGCTGTGGCCCCACACTGTAGCGCCACAGCCGCACAATGTTAGCTACCTAGAAAACTGTGGTTAATTTTGCTAATGGATATTTTCCCACTCACTGTTCAAGAGGAAATTAATACTGTAACATTAGCTCTTTAACTTTTGGAGAAATTTAAATTCACTTCATTCCTTTCAAGCTGGCGTTAGCTGCTCATTAATCTAAACGTTGTGTTGCACAATGCCGCCTCGACCGGCTCGGTAAGCAACTCCATTGTGTCGCTCACATCGCATTAAGATGAAGGCGAGCTCGGCTGTCATCTGTGAATTTCTCCGCATTGTCACTGGGCTCAGAGAGGATCTTTAGCCACTGTAAAAGTCATCTCGTGCACGTAATCAGGATGTCACAGTGGAGCTGCTGTGATTAGGTTATAGCAATGATTTAAAGGCTACATGTTGGGGATGCATCAAGCTGTTTTTCTCCCCGTGAGTAGACGACGACTGAAGCTGTGCTTAGACAGGCCACCGTCCAGGGATGCATTCCATTCCAAAAAACAGCATCCTCAGTCGACGTACGCACTCGTACTCCGGGTTCGGAACACGCACGCACTCCAGATTAAGTTTTAATGTGTTTTGGAGATCAGAAAGGAAAAATGTGAAATATATAGCATGGATGAAATTAGATTGTCTCTGTGTGTTTAGCCAAACGAATTAACGCCAGGCCCGGACTGAGGCCTCGGCTTCCTCCACGATAAAATATGGCCCTCGTGGGGATCCTTACTGTACCACTCAAAGCAGACATAACTCAGCTTCCTCACCACCAAATAACAGATGCCCCCCGGAACCAGCAGCACCGCAGCGTGGCTGCGGTTGGCCCGGCCGTGACCCGGATGTACTGTTTCACACGGGGATCCTAATTACTGAAAGATACACTCAATGTGCTAGCAGCTTTGTTTTTTCCTCCCTCCATTTAATTCCTTTTCAGATCCGAGGTACAGTATGTGCCTCTTATTAAGGCAAGCTGAAGGGGCTACAGTATGGGTGGTCTCTCATTTTGCCTTTTAAGTGCATGGGGGGGGAGCAGAGTTTCACAGAGAAGGAGAATAAGAAGAAAAGCGAGCATTGATTTTTCTCAGCTGTACAGGATTTCCGTGTTCAGTTGCAAGTGTTTTAGCCTTCGCGTCTCCACTGGCACTCGAGGATTATATAGTTGTGAAGAGTAAAAACTGACAAAAAGGTCAGGACGTTCGAATTCAGCTTTTCAAGAACATATTAAGTCCAAAAGGACTGTTAAGTTAAGGAATTCAACATGAGTGTATTTATTTGCTTTTACGCTACGTCTGGCTTGCTGTGATTGTGCCAGACGTAGCGTAAATGTATCAGCAAGAACATGTTTCTTTTCCTTCGGATTTCACGTGTTTATTTGACTTAATTAAATTTGATATTACGCGTCACATTCAAACACAGAACAAAACCTTAAAGCTTAACTGTAGCTGCACAAAGGTTGGTGGTGAATTAAAAACTCTTGTTTTGTTGTGCATGTGTTAAGCTCCCTGTTCAGATGACTTAATGCCAGTTGGTGTTTACTGTGTTCCTGCCTGCAAACATTTAGCTGCAGCATCCTCCAAACACATGACGACCATGCACAGCACAGCTAGCAAATGCATCCACGAGCTGAATAACTCATTAAATGTTTCTGATGCCATTAGTAAGCAAAACAAAAAGGGAAGTCATTCTAGTGGTGGGTCGAGTCCTCAGAAAGAGTAGAAGGAGAAGTCATCATAATACTATAAATACTTGAGTAAAAGTGATTAAAAATGACTTCAATAACTTCATAACATGGAGTTTATTACAGCCTAATAAACTGTGTTCAAAGTGCAATTAAGATATTTTGCATATTTTTGTTTCTTCCCTTTATTAGTTTGTTCAATTTGTTGCTTATTTTGTTAATTTTTGTTCATTTTGTTGCTCCTTTTATTCATTTTGTTGTTTTTTCATTATGTTTGTAAATTTGTGCTCATTCTGTTGCTTATATTGTTCATTGTGTTGCTTATCTTGTCAGCTTTGTTCATTTTGTGTCCATTTTATTGGTTATTTTACTCATTTTGTTTTTTTTATTATGTTTGTAAATTTATGCTCATTTTGTGGCTTATTTTGTTAGTTTTGTTCATTTTGTGTCAATTTTGTTGCTCATTTTATTTTTTTCACTGTGTTTATAAATTTTTGCTCATTTTGTTGCTTATTTTGTTCATTTTGTTTGTTTTGGTTCCATTTTATTGCTTATTTTACTCATTTTGTTATACTTTTTAATTATGTTTGTAAATTTTTGCTCATTTTGTTACTTATTTTGTTCATTTACTTGCTTATTTTGTCAAGGTTGTTCATTTTGTGTCAATTTTGTTGCTCATTTTATTCATTTTGTTATATTTTTTCATTATGTTTGTAAATTTTTGCTCATTTTGTTCCTTATTTTGTTCACTTACTTGCTTATTTTGTCAATTTTGTTCATTTTGTGTTAATTTTGTTGCTCATTTTATTCATTTTGCTATTTCTTTTCATTGTGATAGTAAATTTTTGCTCATTTTGTTCCTTATTTTGTTCACTTACTTGCTTATTTTGTCAATTTTGTTCATTTTGTGTTAATTTTGTTGCTCATTTTATTCATTTTGCTATTTCTTTTCATTGTGATAGTAAATTTTTGCTCATTTTGTT
>JAQQAE010015176.1:0-12139 GCA_029823295.1 Pseudamia nigra
GGAAGCCGGAGAACCCGGAGAGAACCCACGCAGACACGGGGAGAACATGCAAACTCCACACAGAAAGGCCCCACCAGGACCTTCTAGCTGTGAGGCACGAGTGCTACCCACTGCACCACCGTGTCGCCCATCACTCAAACATCTTCCTCTTATTTGTCCTTTTTTGCTCTCAGTTTCCATCAAACCTCTCATGTCACCTTCATCTGCTGTTTCTCCTTATCCATTTATTCCATGCCCATTTAGCCAAATCCTTTGTTTGATGAACAGGACTATGACAATTTCAGTTCATTTGAAAATCATCCACTCCAAATGACACTAAGAAGGACTTGCGCATATGCTAGATTATTCTATAGCTGTCACCTCACTGTCCTTGACCGCCACAGGAACATGGAAGACATTTTTTATTTTCTATAGCGGGGGGCGTGGGGAGGGGGGTCAGATTCATGTGATGAGTGGCACTTGTATCAAGGAAAGCTGCATTTTCAAACAAAATCCTAATTGCAAGTGACAGGTTTTGAGAACAGCAATAATTAAAAAACAGGCAAACTGCATTCTTACCTTAATAAGAAATTCCATCAGCTACAGATACTGCAGGACAATCAGTATGAGGAGTGGGGAGAACGATTGTTATGAATGCAGTGCATGTCTGCTGATGTTGCAGGGTAATTGCATGTTGCACACTTGTGACCGCTGTCATATCACAGACGGGGATGGAGAAACAAATTCTGAGAGGATCCTGGCATGAGACACTGTCCTTATATCACCTTGAATGCAGCCCTTTCACCATTCGTGTTCTCTGGAGGATAGAAAGCCAACGTTGCCAGTTAATGACCTTCAGCTCTATTCATTTATTCACCAATTGAAGAAACAATGATGACAGCAATTGGATGTGGCAGAAAGTATGAAAGTGGGCTCTGAAACAACTGCGATTAGTAATATAAAATAACACTCAGACCACACAGGTGGATTGCTTAAATGAATACTGTGGGGATGTGCACTTATAAGGTCAATGCAAACTGTGCTTCAGGGTCTTAGGACACCAAATCATATCAATTTGACTGTGTAATGTTTACTCCTGAATACTTCTTCCACATCATCTTAAGCAGAAATTACAAAATATGTTTTCAGTGACTACTTTGCCTGCACAATATACATACAGTGGCGTGTAAACAGAGGCAGTATTCATGCAAAAGTACTGTTAAATAATAATAATGATAATGGGTCAAGGAGAAGTAGGAAACTTGTTTGAACAGGTTATTCTATGTACAGATAAAAATCCTTATCATTAATACCGTGACAGATCCAGAACCAGGCAAATGATCTTAAACACTGTTTACTGTCAAATATCAAGGAAAATTCATTGCTCATTTTGTTGACCTTGTGAATTTATTGCTTATGTTTTCATATTTTTGTCAATTTACTTGATTATTTTGTTCATTTGTGTTGATTTGCTGACTTGTTAATTTTGTGCTCATTTTGATGTTACTTTGTTCATTTTTTTTGGTTCATTTTGTTACTAATGTTATCATTTTTGGGCCATTTTTGATTCTTTAGATCATTATTTTTAATCTATTTGATTATTGTCTTACTTTTTGCTCATTTTGTTGCTTATTGCATTAATTCCTTACATGTTTTCGCACATTTTGCACAATTGTTTTGTGAAGTTTCTCTCTTTTGCTGCATAGTTTAATTTTTGCTAATTCCATTTGCTTTGTCGATCTCTGCTGTTTCGTGCTGTCAAAAGTAGCAGTGGATTTTATGAACATTCATCATCATTTGGAAGAAATAATTTGGATCTACAGTATACAGTATGTCCAAAGAATGCGTCTATGCCATTTAATGCCAGTCAACGCGGTTTACAACCTCGTAGGTGCACAAGCTCATGCACTCACTCACGGAGCTGAAAACAGTCGTAACAGTAGCTCCTACAGAGCTACTGTACCAGCTGTAGCTTATCTAACCACAGGATGACTGAGGAGACAGTCTGCGGTCAGATTCCTTCAACATCTGGTACAGGTAAGACATACTAGCCGGACAACTGTGAGGTTGTAAGCCATGTTGAAAGGCAGGTCCCCTGTTTAATCATTTAACTATATATAAAAGCTATAATAGTCTGCCACAATCTTGGCTACTAGCTAGATTGCCAATATTGTAGACAGTGTGTTGGAAATTCTTCAGGTGGAGCAGTAATAAATCAATAGGAACGGTCCGCTGGTCTTTGTGAGTTTTATTTCAGCGATGATACATGTATCATGGCAGATGGGATGAGAGCTCTGCTGCATATCTGTCTGTGAGACGCTTATACTCTGGTTGTGTGTCACAACCCCTGCGCCAAAACACGCGTGGGTCTGACGGCAGTTTTTGTGCGCCATCAAATTACTGGGACTGTTATGTCTGATTGCGGAACTGGCCTTCGACGACCACCTGTGTGGGTCGCCGCGCCCTCGGTGTTTTGCATTTTTGTGCAGTTCTTCCCTGGAGAAATGGAGACAGTGTTTTTCCTTCTCACAGACAGGCATGACAGTGCATTCCTCCACTACACAGGCATGACAAAGCATGTTTCCATCACAACAGCATGTTTTAACTGGGAAATTCAGTTTACGCTGTCTATATTAAATCCATAATATTCATGTTTGGAATAATAATGTGAAAATAAATGCATATCCTCACTCATCATATCTAGAGGTGAGTAATACAGAAGTACATTTACTCCATTACATAAAATTGAGTAGTTGTTCTGGAGAATACTTAGTACTCTTACTTACTTATATGTATGGTGGAAAAATGTATTTGTACTCAATTACATTTCACCTTACCTTATAAGTATTAGGCATTTTTATACTTTATTTGACAGCAAATGATGAGGAACAACAGTTAGATTGTCAACTCAAAAGAGTAGAAATCCACAAAGCAACAAAATGAGCAAAAACTTAACAAAATGAACAGTCTAAACACCAAATGAGTACAAAATTATCAAGAATGACTAAAATAAGGAATGAACATAAATTGGTCAACATAGATAAAGATGGGGAAGTAAAATAGTCAAGTAAATTAACATAATAAAGGTAATCAAGTAAAATTTTAAAAAGCACAATGATCACAAATAAGCAAAATCACCAACAAAATGAGCACAAATTAAGAAAAATAAGTAATATAACTAACAAAACTGGAAAAAGTTTGCAAAATTAGCAACAAAATAAGCAAAAAAGGTATTACTTCTACTTGAGTTATTATAATTATAAAATCATAATAATACTTTAACTGGAGGACTGTTTCCATTGACTCTCCCCACCACTGATTAGATCATATCATTCATACATTTTTAGTCCTGTACTGATAAAAATGTCAAGCCGCAGCCACAAAAATAAGCCACCACTCTGCTAATGTGCTGCCACAGACCTGCTTCTGTTCTTATGTTTTTGCCATAAATCACAGATTCCTTGACGGGAATGTGCTGGAAATCAATAAGGAGTTCCAGCCGTACCTCGGTGAGGGAGGCCGCATCCTTGAGATCCGCTCGCCTGACATCGTGGCGAGCGTGAAGAAGGCAGCTCAGGCTGTGGGCTACACAGAGGGAGCTCTCCTGGCCCTGGCCATCATCATCATCCTCTGCTGCATCCCCGCTATCCTCATTGTTATGGTTACCTACAAACAGTGAGTACTCCTTACTGCAGTGATAGCAGCCGGGTTCTGCTCACAATTAATCACCGTTAATAGGTTGTCACAAAATTAAGAGGGAAATATATTTTCATTACGCAGGCCTTTGTCTCAGGAGGTATTAAGCTTCTCTCCATGTTTGTTGTACTCTGCTTTTCATTTTTAAGCTAATTCATTTGCTGCTGGTGCATCAAATGAAATAAGGAATACAAAATTACTGTTGATCTCATTTTTCACATGAACGTAGTCAGTGTTTCTGAAGTTTTGTCTATGTTCCTACATATGTACTGTATATGTGCAGTATCTATATTGTAAATATATCTATATATGTATCCATCCATCCATTTGTTGTCTGTCTATCTAGCTGTCTTTCTTTCTTTTTTTCTTTCGTATCCTATCCTATCTGTCCATCCATCCATCTATTATACCCATCTATCTCAGACTCTCATTAGACATGCTGACTGCACACTTGGCTTGGCTAATCTCAGTGATCATGCTCTGTGAAAACAGATTAATTAACACTCATTGTGAGAAATATCAACAGCCAGTTGTGACCGTCAGTCTTCATGCCTCTTAATCAGCTCACCCCGACGCACAATAAACAGCCTGTCTCACTCTATCACTATCATTCACACATCCTGTTCAGTTTACGCAAAAATATGATGTATCTCGTTTGCGTCGTCTTCCTGATTGGAAAGTCAGTTTGAAATCTGAAGCAGGTGACGACATGACAGAAGTTCAGTCCCTTTCCCCTCTGATCATTAGTATGCTGCTTTGAACTCTTTGTAAAATGTTTATTCACAGCAGATGGCTGAAGTTGTCTTACGCAAATGCATGTACCAAAGACACAACAGAGAGCTGCTGATGGTGGCATTAGACCTAACACACACCACCGTAGCAGATGGCTCCTTGTTGTTGTTGTTGTTGTTGGTTAACATTACTTGGGTAAAATGAAATGTTTTAGGAAATTAATTTCTCATTATACTGTGTCAACATGCTTCTCTGCTGCCTGAATTAAGGAAGATCTGTAACACTCGAACCGTCCTTTTACTTTTTTCATAGGAATAGTTGGATTTTGTTGTGAATATGTAATAGAGATTTTTTTAAAAACTATAGAACTCACATTAGCAATGGCTACCTGTGCAGGAAGCCTCCTAGCTTGCATTAAAGACAACATACAAGAAGAGAGCATGTTTCTTATTTTATTGAAACAAAGCAGGCAGATATATAACCGAATATGCCACTGGAAAGTCTTACGTTGGATAAATAAGTCTTGCATCACTGCATTACAAAGACCACGTGCAGTAACTACGCAGGCAGCGAAAAATAGTCTTGATTAATGTCTTGTTTATTGTTTATATTTTTATTGTTGTTCATGTGGCTTCTGTTCATTCACTTATTTATTTTGATCATTTTTGGCATATTTTGTGTCTCTATTAATTTCCCTCTCGGTTTTGCCCTGGTTCATAATTATTCTATTAATTTTCTTTATTTTGCATCATACTATATTTGTGTGTCTTCATGTTTCTTATTGTGTTGTTTTTTTTTTAATATTCTTGATTATTTTATTTATTTTGCCTCATGTTTCTTCACTGTGTTTCTCTTTTTTTAATTATTCTCGATAATTTTGTTGATTTTGTTTGACCTTGTTCATTATTTTGCTTCTAATTTTGTTCATGTTCCCACATATTTTATTTTGTTTTTTAAATAATCTTCATTTATGTCCATTTTTTATGTTTTGTTCATTTTTGGATAATTCGCTCTTTATTCTATTTATTGCCTTCTGTTTTTATGTCATATTTTGTTTATTTTCCTTCTTATTTATTATCATTTCTTAACTTTGATTATTTTGCTAATTTTTATTTATATTCTTGATAATTTTTGTTTTATTTTCTGCATTACTTGGTTAATTTTGCTTCTATTGTTAATTATTATTCATTCTTTTTCTTCATTTAGCTTCTTATTTTGTCAACTTTGGATCATTTTCTTGAGTATACACTTGATTTATTTTTGTTCATTTTGGTTGTTTACTACTTATTTTCTTCATTTGCAGTCAGAACACTCAATTATTGCTGTTTGCCTTGTTTTTTGTGTTGGATTTTAGAGTTGCTGCAGCTTGTCACAAAATAAGTTACATACTGTATAACAAAGTGCAGTTAAAAGCTTAACTCAGTTTTGACCAAATTTGGAGTTACAGTACTGCACTTTGCATTTGTATGGCGTTTATGTCATGCAACAGCTTTCATATTGCATTTCAACATTAGATTCCTTTAAGCTCCCCTTACTTTATATGTGTATATATATATAAAATCAAACTAAAATGTTTCTTATCTATTTGTGCAATTATGTAACTTTCCTTTTTTGTCCCCTCTCTTCCTGTCTCCCCTCTCCGTTGCATCAAAACCTTTCACCAGGTTCAAAGAGTAAGTAATTAATTCTATTCATGTTTTTGTCATTACTATGTGGTGCTAGATAGTTTCTCACTCACCTTACATTTGCTGTCTCGATATGAGCTGAAAGGGTGATGATGAAGACAAATAATCCTTTCCGTCATATTAATGCCATCTTTTTTGTGTGTAGCAGAATGGAATGAAGTGCCATTGATTCAAGCTGTGTGTCGCTGAATGGATGTATAGGTTTTGTCTTATTCTGAAAGTGTAAAATGAGTCTCGTCAGTTCAGGTCAAGTTAATATGAGTCATATGTCACTATGTGAGTCAAATTTCCGGTCTTGTTCTTCATAGGGTTTAATTAGGTTGCATTTGGGAATATTTGTTTACATGGCACAATTTTTGATGATATTAAAATAGTAATAAATCAAGCCTGTAGCCTTTCATAATCTAAAGGGCTGGCTGAAAAAATAAGATGTTCCCTTAACCTTGTGCCACCTAGTTACTTATTTCCTAGTCATGACATTGCTTTTAGTCATAAATGAATAAAGTGTCCTCTTTAGTTGCACCATCTGTTACTGGCAGTGGCTCAGATTTGCAAAATGCATTGTCACACATGGTTAATTCAAAATAGAAACTTTATGCGTAAGTCTGACCTCTTACTTTTAAACCACTTAACTAGAGAAGAGTGTTTTTGGTTTTTGGTTGATGTTCCTTCTCTGTGAACTGAAAATCCCTTAAATACTGTCGCTAATGATGCTTCTAACAATTCACAGGCGTCAGGCTGAGTGTGCCAAAACTGCTCGAATTCAGATGGCTTTGCCACCAGGAGGGAAAGCAGCTCCAGCAGCCGGTGCTCCCACTACTAACCTCTATGAAGAACTTGGAGACAGCAGCATGTGAGTCAGCCCTGACCCTTCATTATCTGCCTCTCATCCCACCCACCTCTTACTCTCTCCAGTGTTAAACAGGTGCTGCATTGTGCGCTGCAGTCTGAAACAAAGTAGATGTGCTCTGAGGCTGAATGCTAGTACTTCTGCCTTTGCTCAAGTGCAGGATCTATCTTCCTTTTATCAAAGTCTCTTCACTTCTTACCAGTTACTTTGGCATGACCACTGTGGACCCATGTTTTATTATCACAATCTTTGGTGCATTAGTGCCTGCAATGGATGAGACACTTGCAAGCCTCATTTAATGTTGCTCCACCGTAGGCAATTAAACGTGAAGCTTGTGGTTGTGTTCAACACCACCTTTGCATTTCTACAAGATTAATTCTCAAGGTGAGAGAAAGTGATTATGAAGTGTGTGTATTCAACAATAGAATTTCTTAACCTTCTTTGATAAGTGACTTTGAGATATATCAGTTGAATCTGTCTTTTGATTAGGATTGTGTTGAGGGTTTTGTGGCTATATGCTGAGGGTGTGTTGTCATTAGGACAGTCGGGTTATGGCTTTCATGCTAAATACTGCCCTGAATACGCATTGAGATGTTAATGCTTTTGGATTTAATGAGGTTGAATTGAAAATGCTAGCCCCGCTGGGTTTTGTAATTTTGATTTACAGCAATAATGTTGCTAACATCATGAGTGGGGAAAAAAATAAAATGGAAATTTAATGGCAAGCTGTAAATGCTTTTGCAGTGTTTACAACAGATGTTGACCAACACTCGACAGCAAGCTGAAGCTTGTGATTTTGTAGCGGGAGTAAAGCTCTCATGGGGATTGTATTGTAGCTGAGTCCTGTTTACTTTCGAAGTTAAGCTGCACTAAGAACAAGAGGAGCTGGTCCTTTAAACAACATCATTATCATTTTGAAGCTTTATGTGTGAACACAGAATTTGTAACCAAAGTATGGCGTGTGTTTGTGCCACAAGTCATGGATCTTCTTGCATCCTCACAGTTTATACAGTTAATTTATGCCCTATGAATGTCAAGCTGTAAAAGGTTTGAATTTTCATAATCCACATTTTTTTTAAATGCATCATGTATTTCTGTTGTTTTTTTTTCCATCTGACTGTGTTTGCATCTTTTCCATCATTTCCATTACCTCTGTCTCTCTGGATTCAGACTGCAGTAAGTAATCCCATGCTGTATCATCATGCCAGTAGATTTTGTCGACCATATGCATATGTAGAGACACATTTTTAGTGTCTTTGAAGAATTTCAGATAAAAAAAAAAGTTTGACAAAGTGGTAGCAGTTGGAAAAAAGTGTTGATAAATAGAGATAATTTGTAGATTTCCTGCAGTGTAGCTATTTTTGCCTCCCTGTAGGCAAAAAGGAGGAAGCTCCATTTGGTTGGTTAGACGGTTCTGAGTTTCAGTAGATATTAAAAAGCTGACTTCTCCCTCTCTTCCCATTAGACAAACCATCTCCCTTGTGTCTCTCTTCTCATATCTCAGTGTTGTGACTGAACTAATGCACACAGTATGGGTTGATGTTGGTTATTTGCATTATATCTTTGGTCCACAGCTCAGGGATAAAATGAGCACAATCATCCTACATTTTATACATTTTCAGCATAAAAATAGAAAGCTTTCATAACAGGAAAAATTTTCACTTGAATGTAGATAGTGGTGCATAAAAATAAAACATGCTTTTAAACCCTAGTTACAACACTGAGTTATGATGATTGAAGACCAGGGGAGCAGTATGAATAGTAAAGCATTTGCTTTTGCCTCATCTTTTTTCTTTGCTTTGCTTACTCCTGAACATCATGTTCATCTGTTTCAAGTCTTTTTCTTGTCCGTCCACCTTTCACTGGGGCAGGGTTAAAAAGTCTGTCATTGAGGAGGCCGACCACCAGAGGAATCTTAGCACCTTTGCCTGTCGTCCCATTGCAACCCGTGGCAACGGAGCGTTGCATGTCAACTTACCCAAGTCGGAGAGCAACATGACCTTCTCCGACTACCACCCACTCACCACCCACAATCCCGTCTACGCTGACAGCAGCCCCCTAAACAGTCCTGATACCTTTGTGGGCAGGCAGAGTCCTGCTCAGAGGCGGTTCTCCTTTTCAACTCCCTGTTCAGCAGGATCAGGATGTGTCTGGACCATGCCTGCCCGTATTCATGGAGGAGTGCATGGTTCTGAGCTACCAAGGAGACAAGCTCTTATGGACCCAGCTGACTGGAAGCAGCAGCTACTCCACGCCGCTATGAGAGGCAGGGAAGGGCTGCAGAGTTTGGATATGCTCCAGCTGAATGGCTGCAGCACAGAGACCAAGTTGTCAGTACGTGAGCAGGCGAGGCAGTTTGAGCAACAGGCCCTCCAGGAACAAACCCTAAGGCAAAACGCAGGCTCCCAGAGCTCCCTCTCTCCCATCCTTGTCAGGAATGGAGACAGCACTGACACACTGGAGCTGACCTCAGAAACTCTGCTCTCCATCATGGATTACCCCCACAGCCCCATGTGTGTGGGCAGAGATGTGCCCCCCAGCATTATTATTACTCAGGGAACTGAGTCCTGGCCTCTGATGAGCCAGAAGCCTACTCCACCTCTCCTCCGAAAGTTCAGCTCCAACATTTCCAGCTACATGACAGTTCAGCCATGTCAAATCACTGTGGAGATTATCCCAGATCCACCAGAAAATCCGCCGCCTCCACCACCACGGCAGCCACGCCCACCTTCCCCAATTACATCACCTCCCTCTAGCCCTTCCTTGTCTATACCGTCACCATCCTTCCTCCATAAACCTCTGTCTCCCCCTCCATTCTCTCCTCCATCTTCACCTCCTGTCACTAAGCAGCCCCCTCCCCCACCTCCACCTCCACCTCCCCTTCCTCCCCCTCCTTCCCCATCCATTGATCAGTTGCGTCCAGTCGTCCAATTTGTCCCCACCTTTCTGCCACCTGTGTCCTCACTTCGCCCCGTTGCAGAGCGCAAACACCCCCCTCTTCGAATCCCATCAGAGACTGAAATTGGGAAGAAAAGGGAGCTCAAGGGGATCCTCAAAAACATCGAGAATCTAGCAGACATAGAGAGGTCTGTTGCCAACCTGTACAGCCAAGTGGACAAAAGTTGCAAGGTGCCCAAGTTTAACAAGAAACCACAAGTGACTGAAGAATCAGAGGGTGCTAACATACTGCAAAACTCTGATCCTGATGAGGAGCAGAGCATGCCAAAACCAAATAATCCCAACTCTGCAGTCCAAGTCAACTCAACAAACATGAACTGTACTGAAAGTGAAATAAGTCAACTGAGTATTGCAACAGAGGTTGAGGAGACAAGCCAGTTGAACTTGAACAGCTCAAACTCTGCCGAGATCACTGAATACTCTTCATCTCAGTCGACAGTGCTCTGACTTTGACTCTGTTTTCATTATTTCTTTTTGTATATTCTCATGCCTGTTTTTCGCTATTCTTTCTCAACTTGGTTTTATTACTGACGCACCGTAGATAGTATTTCATATGAGCTTTAGTCACCTTTTTAAGTGTTTTTTACCAAGGAAAATGCATTTTTTTACTTGATATTTGATGTGAAAATCCAATTTTAGTGTCACCTGCCAAAACGTGACTGTATGCTTCAAGGTTTGAATTAGGACATAAAGAGGCTTGCATATATCAGCTCTGCTTAGTTTCATTGCCTGTGATAAACCGCCATACATGAAAATATTTATTATGGTCATATTGTGTTTGACTTTAATTTTAGTTTAGTAGAGGGATCACCTTTAAATTCTGGGGTCTGCAATCCAAAGCTCCAGAGCCACATGTGGCATGTGGCTCTATAGCACATCTCCAGTGGCTCCCAAGCATTCCTAAATTATCCAGATGTAAAAATGTTACATTTAAGTTTGTACATTTTTATTCATTTTCTTCATTATTAGGCCCAAGCGATAGACACAGTGTATTGGCGAGAGCCTCCTATTTCTGTACCCTTTATTATTGGTTTGGGCACTTTGAGTGTGTTTTTGAAGCAGTAAACACAGTCACACACTCACAAAACTTGGCACACACATCAGAAGTGCATGCAAATTTTATTTAATAAAGGTCACCTGGGTGGACGTGGCCAAATGGCATGTGGTCAATGGAGGGTCCTTTTCACGTACACAAATGAAACTTGGTTCACATGTGTATCACACCCAGACAAACAGAAAATTGAATTGGTCACATGACCCCAATTCAACAGGTTGTCCACCATTTTGGATTTTATGGTCATGTTTTGGTGAATTACGTGCAACATGTTGGAATGAACTAGCCCGATGCACTTCATTCCAATGGCTTGAAATTTGCAAGAGTGCAAGTCCACAGGTGGGTCATTAAGTTATTGAAGGCTTGTACAAAACTTCAAAGATATTGCCATAGCAATTGGCCATATTTCTAGGATTTTGGCGCACGTAAAAACCTTCGCCAAGCAACAGGAAATGCCCATAATTTGGAGGCGTATCATTGAATCTGCACCAAACCTGACAGTTCATCACACACCCGACCTGAATACATGTACATGTCAATGGTTGCTATGGCAATGTGCCATCTTTCAAGAATTTTGGCAAAATTTGCCAATGTTTGCCGTGAAACAGGAAGTGGTTATAATTCTGGGGTACTTTGCACAATCTTTACCAAATTTGACATGTTTCATCAGATCCATGGTCTAAATACAACTGTATGTCAAAAATGGTGTCATTGCCATGGTAATGTGGTGTGTAGTCACTGCCCGCCACCAAACAAAAAGTGCGTGTAACTTGAACATCTTTTATCCAATCTTCCCCAAATTTGATATATTGCATCAGGATCACTGCCTAAGCACATGGATATGTCAATAATGACAACGCTACCATGGTAACATGGTGAATGGTGAACCTTCACCAAAAGCAGGAAGTGTATGTATAATGGTCCCTCGTTTATCGCGGGGGTTACGTTCTAAAATAATCCGCGATAGGCAAAATCCGCGAAGTAGATTCCTATGGAAAAACTCACTCCAGCTAATGCATGATTTGCACAACGAACGCGATGCCGGAACGGATTGAATTCGTTAGGCGGGGCACCACCGTATTTGTTTTAAGGCTGTAAAACCCCTCACTTTATACTATTCTCAGACAGGCATTAACATTTTCTCACATTTCTCTCTTATTTAAACACTCTCAAAATTCAAACCTT
>JAQQAE010015177.1:0-12138 GCA_029823295.1 Pseudamia nigra
CGCAGACACGGGGAGAATATGCAAACTCCACACAGAAAGGCCCCACCACCCGGTGTTGGGATTGAACCCAGGACCTTCTAGCTGTGAGGACCTTCTAGCTACCCACTGCACCACCGTGTCGCCCTAAAAAATTAAAAACTAATTCAACAAAATTCCATGCTCATCTCAAAGACATATAGACCTGGATGACATCTGTCTCATGCTGAACAAAGATAAAACTGGGGTTATTCCAATAGGCTCAAGGAATCTAAGGTGTACACTCCCTAATGACTTAATTAATCTAGGGAGCATTTCAGTGTATTCCAGTGCAGCTGTGAGGAAAGCGGGAGGGACTGTGGACCAGGACTTATCCTTCAGCTATCATATAAAATAAATATCAAGAACTGCTTTCCTTCATCTCCTTAATGTAGCCAAAGTTCGAAATATCCTGTCTCAAGGTGATGCAGAAAAACTAGTCCATGCATTCATTAGTAGGCTGGAAGCCCCTCCTCTTAACATACCAAGACCTAAACAATAAGGCTCCATCCTACTATCAAATACCTTACTGTTCCCTATAAACCAATCAAGACTCTTTGCTCTCAGAATGCAGGCCTACTCACGGTCCCTCAAATCTTTAAAAGTAGACTAGGAGGCACAGCCTTCAGTTACCAAGCTCCTCTCCTGTGGAACCAACTCCCAGTCTGGAGTCAGGATGCAGACACATGCTGTACCCTTAAAAATTTTCTTTTTGACAAAGCATATAGTTACGGGTGGGTCAGATGACCCTTAACTCTCCCTTAGTTCTGCTGCATAGTCCTAGGCTGCTGGGGGACTGATGCACCGAGCTTCTCTTGCTCTCCTTATTGCTATCTCTTTCTTTCGCTCGCTCTCTTTGTCTCAATGCACTTATTCCCATGTCATTTATATTGTGTTACTAACTGTGTGTCTTTCCTGTAGGTCTGTGCTTCCTCCCCTGTGTTGTGTCTCTCACTATCCGTCACACAGGTCTCTATGTATCCTTGATGTGCGGTTGTTGGCTGTGGACCCAGTCCTGTGATTGCAGATGTCGTCCAATGTGTGTGTTGTTTGTTGCTCTCTCTTCTCTTTTCATTTGTCTCTCTGCTGGCCACTAAACCTAACCGGTTGACGCAGATGACCACCTACCCCAGAGCCCTTGGCTCTGCTTGAGGTTCTTGAGGTTCACCCTCAAGGCTTGCTCTCGAAGGTTCAGTTGGGTATGTGCTTTGTATAGTCTTGCATTTTGAAGCGCCTACAGATAATTTTGGAATATGATTGGCACTATACAAATAAATTGAACTGAACACAGTCTGTATCAACCTCAAATACAAAAAATATGTTTTTCACAATATGGCAACTTTAACGTTCATCTGAAGACCTTAAGCAGATGCAGAAGTTTTTTTGTACATTTTTAAGAAGAAAGGAATTCTTTAATTTCTTTATAAGCTGTTAAAATTATCTCTTTGTTCACATTCCTGCTATGCAGATGTTCCCACATCTTTGAGGGAAGATAATGTTATCATTTCTGGCAGATACAATGATCAAACGATACAAATAATTTGTAATATGCCACAGTTTTCCTCTCATTCCATAGATGCCACACTAAACACTTTCAGATCCATAGACTCACAGCTGTAATTTTAAATACACCTGGGTCTCACATTTGAAAAGAATATTTGTTTGCAAGTGTGAATCTAATTTGAAGACACAGAAAAATGAGACGCAAGTGTTTCACAACATTATGCTGCTGCCTGAAATGAAACACATCCCTCACTGTCTCGGGGGGGGAGGGGGGAGAAAAAAAAAAAGAAAAACAGGAAACCGTTGAAAGGTGAGAGCTTGTTGAAGAGTTTCAACTTTTTGGGTTGTCCATGGAATGACTGCACACACACAGGAAGGGGTGTAAATGCAGGTCGTATCAGGGAGCCTGGCAGAGAGGTCAACACTGATAACGAACAAGAACAATGACCTGACCCGGTCACCACACGGTCACTGTATGTGTGTGTGTGTGTGCATGTGTGTGAAAACATGACTTGTGTATGACATTGGTTATTATCTGGGAGTGTGAGCATCTGCATCTGTATTTGTGAGTCAGAAGCATTTAACAACCTGATGCTACATGTTTGTGTGGACTTGCTATGTGTGTTTGGAAATATTAGATAAAAAAGAAAATGTAAATTAGGCATGATTCCAGCCTTTGGTTTTAAAAGTCCCATACTGTGAAAATCCATCTTTTTGTTTTTTAGGTGTATATAAAGTCTGCAATGTAAGACGAAGACTGTGAAAATATTGATTGTTATATATTGCCAGTCCCGAGAAATCCACACAAAAAGATGGACAGAAAAAGGGGTTAGACATCACAAGTCATAACCAGTTATATTCAAGCTCAAGTGCATTAGTTCCGTATCCTCTGATCAGTCCTCAGCCAGCCCTCCAGAACCATCACACACCAGAACCACCCAAACCATCCTGATATCCAAGACAATGTCAGAATCCGTGGCACGATCAGAAATAGGAAAAATGATTTGCCTTTAAACCCTGAAATAGCCCATTTCATATAAAAACTGAAAACCAGGAGTTTATAGACACTATATAATATTTTGTGATGAAATTTGAAGGCCCAATACTGTGAAATTCCATCTTATTCAGGTTTGAGGTTTATAGAAACTCTATGATGTAAAATATAATCTGTAAAATGTGTAGTTGCTTAGTGCCACCTGTACCAAGAAATACCCACAAGAAGGACAACAGGAATAACAAGCCACTTTAAATTTTTTATGATTTGTGACATCACAAGTGAAAACCAATGAGAGTCAGTCTAAGTCCTGGACCCCTTTACACATTCGGGGTGAGGTCAGCCCTGTTCTTCCTGAAGTCATATTCACATTAAAATTAGTTGTGCTCCCATGAACCAACTCTCAGCATTTGTGTCAGAATATGATCCCAGGCCATCTTGGGAATAACCTGGGATCATCCAATTAGACCTGGGACCAACCAGTTAAGAGAATTTGTTAATAAAAGATGAGTGAGCAGGACACCTCAGGGTAAAATCAGAGTGTTCGTCACAGAGTTACAAGGAGGTCTTCGAAAAACCAAATCAACACAATTTAAATTGTCATCTATCATATGAAAGTATTCAATAGACTCAAATAAGCCATACACATACAATTTTAAGTATTAAGGTATGGAATGTTTAAGTTGATTTGTAGCCCTTCAAAGGCAAAGTACTGTACAATCAACTCAGGATTTTGTCCAAATAGAGTCAACAATAGAAGTGGATTTTGTGATGTCTTGAGGCAGTGGTGTTTCATTTTAGAGACAATCAGGTGTCAGACCTGCACAAACTGAAAAAAGCTACACAAAAAGTCATAAACAAACCAATCGGTAATTCAACGTGAATTTGAATGAAAATGAACAAAATAATACTATACAATACAATCAAAAAAATACTAAAAAGAACAAAGAAACGAGCAGTAGAGTCACAGAATACAAGAGGCAAAATGAACATGATATGGAAAATGAAAAAACTAAAGAAAAATCAATTACCATATTTTCCAGACTATATGTCGCTCCTGAGTTTTTGTCGCACGAGCCAAAAATTGCATAATGAAGAGGGGAAAAAAACTGTGTAAGTCACACTGGAATACAGGTCGCATTTTTGGGGGGAAATTTATTTTACAAAATTCGACACCAAGAACAGACATTTCATCTTGAAAGGCAAGTTATAGTAAGACAGTGGAACCTCAGACAACGACCGCTTCTGACAACAAAAAATTCGGATACCGATGAAAAAAACTGCAAAAAAATTGGACCTGATAACGACGAATTATCCGGACAACAACGCCCGGGTCACGTCTGTGTCACTTCCAGGTCTCGACAAGAATGACCCGGAAGACAGAGCGCTAGCCACTAGCGCTAGCTGGCTGTGAACAAAAAACATAGCGCTGGAACAAGAAACAAGACTGCCTCAACATCGGCATCTATGAATCAGCTCAACTCCTTAATGCAGAACCCGACAGCATGGTCCTGTGTGTCCTAGCCTCTGCCATCGTAAGCTAACGCCACTGCAGAACCGGCTATGTTGTTAGCCGTTAGCCACCTACGTCAGCAGCCCGGACCCGACCGTGTCTGCTCCTCCGGGCCCGGGCAGCGGGCGCTGCGTGGCTGCTCCTCCCGGGCCTCAGTCCTCGCTGTGGAGCCGACGCCGGCCTCAGTGTCCACGGCGAGGACCGAGGCCGGCGTCTGCTCCACAGCACGCCAGCTCAACACAGCCCTGCCCGGGCGTGTCGACACAGCTAACAGCTGTTAGCAGCCTCCGTCTGTGTTAAGAGCCAGCAGCTTTGGTCTCTGGAGTTGTTTACAGTTATGGAAGTGTGCAGTGTCCATGGACACACTATGAAGTCATAAGCCAAGGTAAGAAATACATTCTATATAATTTTTAGAACTAATTTCATTCATTCCGTTTCAGATAATTAACATAACTTCCTTTTCAAATAATAATAATGAATAAATGTGCAGGTAGGGGTGTGTAATACATACTTTATATGGGAGTTTCTCGTGGGTCCAGAACGGATTAATTGGTTTTACATGTATTTTTATGGAAAAAGTTGCATCAGATAACAACTGAATCGGATACAGGCCGCGACGCCGGAACGGATTATCGTCGTTATCCGAGGCACAACTGTAATAGAATAGAGAAAAACAGGCTGAATAGGTGTCTCGTATGTTAACGTAATATAACCTATGTAACATATGTTAACGTAATATAATGTAATATGACCGCGTAGGTCCCGCTGTCATGGTCTGTATTCATACTGGAAATCAAGATCAAGCAAGCTTTTGCCCTTCTGCTCTGTGGGAGGTTTCTGTTGCATGGCGCATCCTCCTGGTTGCTGTGAAGCTGTGCTCTCCATCCATCATCCACTGCTCCCACAGGTGACGCAAAACTGCCTTAAAGCTCCGGTTCACCAAGACGTCAAGTGGCTGGTGTACTTTAGTTAAGCCTCCAGGGATGATGGCAGGTATGGTTGTTACCGGTAATGTCTACATTTTAAATTGCCAGTGATACAGGTGCGGCAGATGCAGGTACACAAGCCTAGAGTGCCCTCTCGCGGCTGTCAGTGTGAGAACAACGAACATGTGAAATATTTTGTATATTAGTCACTCCAGTGTATGTGTCGGCCCCCCTAACCAGCCTATGAAAAAAAGCGTGACGTATAGTCCAGAAAATACGGTACATAAACAAAATTAAACACTGTTCTGCTCAAAGATGACAACTGGCTTTTTTTCCCCATAGAGAGTTTTCTGCCCATTATGATCGCAGCTGCACCATGAATCGATCATTGCCCTTTAACAATCAATATGTCAACCCTGAGCAGTCTGTTTATATTGCTGACACAGTCTGACACTATGCAATAGCATAGTGAATGAATGAATCAACACGCACTTTAATACATTTATTAATGTATACCTGTATCAGATTATGTTAACTGTACAATTTTTAAAAAGTTGCAGTGGAGCATGGAGGATCATTCAGGTAAGCACAGGTTTGTACACAAAGCCTTCTCAAAACACTTTCATCTTTTGAGCTCTTATTTGAAATATATAGCAACCAGCTCAAGCCATTACATTGCCACTTCTACAAACCTTATTAAATAACTCTTTAAAATGCAAATAAACTTATCTTTATGCAAAAATGGCTGCAGGCAATGAAAACCAAAGCAGCAAAAAATGTGAAATAAAAATGACATATGAAAAACAAAAACTATAGACAGCTTGCACATGGCTTCTATGTTTTTAACTGTTTCGTTAAGTATACAGTATGTAAGTTACATTCTTTTACTTTGTGTTGTTATAATGTTCTTAAACATGTCTATTAAATCATTTGCTGTAAAGCTAAAGTGTCTTCAATCAAAGATTCATAAAATTTTATTTTTAAAATTTTTGAACAGCTAAAAATAGAATAGTAGAAAAAAAACAGCTTAAATTTAATTTTCAATCTTACACTATAGGTGCTCTATTTGGGATCTTAATGTACAGGGATAAATTAATGTTTCCCAATGTAAAACTTTCAAGAAACAATGGTTTTGTAAATCATTTTGGATGTGACACATTCTTTCACCTGACCTTTTCATCTACAATAAAAAGACTCCACATAATGAAAATAAAAGTACAAGCTAAGCACTCCAACAATTAAACTCAACCGACAAAAAAAAAAATCTAAAGATTAAACCCAATATGACCTATTGTAACTCTATCATTTCCAAATTCCTTGACCCGAGTCCTGTGTCTGAATCTGACCGCTACTTGACCATTGGTCGGAAGCGGCACTGCACCGCTCCCCACCCGGCCCAATCAGGACGCTGAATAGCTGTGTTGCCGTGACCACCAGCTGACCTGTTGTCATGCCGATAACTTGTCCGGCCACAGACGGGACAGGAAGTTGAGACAGGGGCCGAGAAATCCACAAACACACATGCTGACCTCTCCCATGTAAATAAAGGCTCATAAATCTACGAATATGGACACTCACCATCTTTAGCAGGAACTATTTTTTGCTGCTTTATCTAAAGTCACATTCGATGTGTGTGTAGTTGCATTTAAAGTTCATATAGGAAGAGAAGAGGTATCTTTGTGTGTGTGATCAGATAAGAGTGTTCTCACCCCTCCCTGGCACCAACACTTATCCCACTGACCTTACACTGCACCCGCTCACACTGGATGTTTGTATTAAGGTCTTTTTGTGCTCAGTGTGTTTTTAAAAAGAAAAGACAGCCAACTGTGTTCGTAGAGAGACCGTTAGTAAAGGATGAAGATGAAGAAAACAAACAAAAGTGTTGCTACTTTAAACTTCACCTGACCAGATTGAAACTGACCAGGAGGTGGACTATCTTATATCACAGACAATCAGAAATTATGCTTAGACCAAAGCATGTCAAAATTTATTTTTAAATGTAAAAATCACAAAATGAATGAAGATAAATACAAAGTATGCATATTTAAATTTAAATCCCATTGCTTACTAGCATCATTTTAACTTTAAACACAGACTGTGTAGAGATCTAACACTGAAAATTTCATATCACGATTAGTGACCAACATTATCAGTTATCAGTATTATGACACTACAGTGGTGCCCCGGCTAATGAATTTAATCAGTTCCGGCGTCACGTTCATTGGGCGAATCATTCATTAGCCGGAGCGAGTTTTTCCATAGGAATACATGTAAAACCAATGAATCTGTTCTGGACCCATGAAAACTCCCATATAAAGTATGTATTACACACCCATACGTGCACATTTATTGATTTATAAAGACCCTTACTGGAAGAGGATAAGACAGAGACAGCCATTTTTTTTAGGTCCCACGATGAAAAACACAAAATGAAGCAGTATTTTAGGTGAAAAACGGCAAACATACAGTGCGGAGTTCACGTTGATGTTTAACTCGGCCGAGATAGACCCGAAAGTGAAGTCTCACTTCCGGGTCTATCTCGTTTGTAACACAAATTTTTTGTTAGTCGGGACACAATTTTGGCCGATTTTTTCTTTGTTACCTGAAAATTTTGTTGGTAGAAGCATTCATTACCCAGGGTTCCAATGTATTCTTAAAATGTGCTTAAACTGTTCAAAAACTGCTTATGCACATACTTAAATCATTTTGCCAAGTTTTGAACATTCTAATCCTTTTATCTGTATACCGGTACTTTTATACAGTATTTGTATGCATGTATTATGTGCACTACTGCTCAAAAGTTTTAGAACACCCCAATTTTTCCATTTTTTACATTCAAATTCAAGCAGTTGAAGTCCAACGAATAGCTTGAAATGGTACAAAGTTAAGTCCTGAACTGCCAGAGTTAAAAGTGAAGGTTACGCACAACTGAAATGATACAAAAAGGCCTTTTTCAGGGAACAAAACATGGGTTAAGAACTTAAAGCTGTTTTACACCAATGGAGGTTGATCAAGCTTTGACTGTTGCTACCAATTTCTAGAGGTGTCCCAAGTTTGCTTGATTCATCATAACCCCCTCTGTGTGTATAAAATTAGTGTTGGAACACACTGTGGTATCATATCCTCAATCCTCGTGAGCATTATTTCAACAGTACTGTACTGCAGAAAGCTTTGTGTTGCTATAAAAATGGTGAGAAAAAAGAACTAACAATGGAAGAGAGACAGACCATCATAATAAATAAAAGTGTTAGTCTTTCCTACACAGAAATTGCAAAGAAAATCAAAGTGTCAGTGAGTAGTTTCCTTCATTTCTTCGCACTGCACAGATGCGGAGGCAGCAGAAAAAGAGGTCTACTGTATATATCAGATAGACATTGGGTCACTTGTATCTTTGTGCATGAGCAACCATGCTCACTTCCCTGGCACAGCTGAAAGAGGTGGGTCATGGTTCCTCACACATGAATATGTGGACGCTGATCCAGCATATTTGATACATAAACCTTTTCTCCTGCTGCCTCTGCATAAAGGCAATGCAATTAAACTGAAAATCACCACCTTACATAATGGAAAAATCCCATGTAAAGTCTGTATGTGATCAAAAACAAATCAAACAGAAGCAACTAAATGAAGCTAAAGGAAGTTTCTTCAGTTCAGAACTGAAGAAGGTTCCTGGATAGGTAGCTAATCATTTTCAAACCAATTTTCCAGTGCAGTCCAGTCAACAGAAGGAAAACCATGTGCCTTGGGAACATATGGGGTTGAAAATAATAAAAAAATAAAGAAAAACTGCTGAAATACAATGCGTGTCCACACTTTTGACTAGAAGTATACAGCACTCTGTCCATTCCACTGCGCTTGCCGGCCTGTCAATATCAACGTCTTTAGTGTGTTTCAGACTTGGTGTGTTACTCTCCACTTGAAGCTGATGTGCTGCTGCATTCAGTGTGAACTCAAACTGTTCACAGCCATGTTTGTGTGCATCAGGCCCTTGTTTGCGTGTCTCGTTCTCCCAAATAGATCGGCAGGCGAGCATTTAGATGTCTGTCTGCTGCTCATCCTCCCTTCACTATCTTTCTTCAGCGCTCATCCCGCTCTTTCACCCCTCTCCACTCCTCTATTCATCCCCCCTTCTGTGTCCGGTCAAACGCTTGAAGGGAAGTGTCGGCCTCCTGAGGAGAGTGAGGGGGACACAGACCACCCTGAATGTCCGTTTCACCCGCCGTATCACTTTCACCTGACTGCACTCTTTCACACACCATCCCTCGCTTTCTGCTCCACTCCGTCAACATTTTCACGCATTTATGTCTCACCAGGACTTTTCGACTCATGCTGCAGTTGCTCTTGGCTATGACTCCTCCTCCTCGCCATCTCCTCTCTCAGTCTGTCTGCATCTGGTGAGGAGTTAAGGGGTCAAAGGTTGTCCTGTTGCTGCCGTCTTGGAGCATGCGTGGTCTAAAATGCACCATCGTTGACCCCCCCCCCCCATCTTGTCAGCAGTCCCGTTCCTGAACCCAACCAGTCACCCACAGGCAGAAGGAATTTGACGGCAGCAGATTTCTCTGTCTCCGTCCAACTCTCTGACCTCGTCTATCTTTTCCTGTCCTCGACTTCACCTCCGTCTACACTTTACTTAACCTGTTTTCATTTCTCCATGCATCAGCCTTCCCACCATCAAGTCAAATCTTGCCAAAATCAGCTGTAAAGACCCAGCAATTTTCAGTTTCCTTCTGATTTTTTACTTTTACTTTCAGTTTAGATAGAATGTGTTTATTAAGTGCATTTTTAGTGGTATTTTATTGGTTTCAGTATTATTTTGGGTCTTTATTGTGATATGGGATCTAAAATACAAACAAAAGTGTTGGACTAACTGCTGTATCTGACTACTGCTGGATCACTGGAGACTCCAAGCAGAACCATAGAATTGAACTTTATGGGGACACTTGGGATCAAAAACTCATCTTTTTGTAAATCTATTGAGGGCTCACACATGATTATATCCCTTCTAGAAATGTTTTAATCCAGCCTGGCAAAGCAATGTTTTTTTTACTCTTTATAGAGATAATCCACAGTAATGACTCCATGATTATGTGATTATTCATCACAATTTTATGAGGAAAAAAATAAACCTTTGTTAATCATATCAGACCTCCATTACAACTCCAGCCCTGGGAAATCACTTCCAGTTTACCTGTCTCGACCAATCAGATGCTCTGATTTTTCCTTCACCCGTTTTTGATGGCAACATCCAAACAGATGCAGCCAAAAATCAACAACAGAGAAGGCAGTTATTTCTTATCTGACAAATATTCATTCATGGACAAAATAAAGCAAAGAAGACATTTATTCATTCATTCATCCTCTATCCCTTAATCCTCACAAGGGTCGGGGGTGGGAGTGGAGCCTATCCCAGATGACTAAGTTCAACGGCAGGGATGAGTCGCCAGTACATCGCAGGGCTGACAAAGAGACAGACAACCATTTACACTCACATTCACACAATTTAGAGTGACCAATTCATCTGACCCCTAGTGCATGTTTTTGAATGTGAGAGGAAGCCAGAGAAACCAGAGAGAGCCCACACAGACACGGGGAGAACATGCAAACTCCACACAGAAAGACATCCATACATGCTATGCATGGATGCATTGAACAATTGTGCACAAAAATAAAGGACTTCTATAAGGCATACGAGCATCTTCTCCAGTGCCTCCGAAAACTAGGACTCAATACTGTTCCTCTTAGACACAAAACCTTAATGATTTTGCTTTTTTATTGCTTTTACTGGATTTCCACAACTATTTTCATAACACCCAAGTCACCCGAAAGCACTTTACACTGAGTCCAGTATTCATTCACTCCATAGTCTTATGCTGGTGGTAGTAAGCTACATCTGTGTCCACAATTGCCCTGGGGCAGACTGACAGAAATGCGGCTGCCAACCCACACCAACATCATCTCTGACCACGAAACATTCATTCATATTCATACAAGACGAAGTAGGTGTAATATCCTTCCTAAGGACATAACGACAATGACTGGGATGGCGCGGGATTCGAACCTCCACATGCATCATGAGTTCATCCATAAGAATTCTAATGAGTATTTAGTAGAAACACTACTCAAACAGCTGACTGGCACTGGACCACGGAGGGATCTTCAGTGGTGTAGAAGGTCATTATTACATGCCACATGTAGCTTTGAAACTTTGAAAGAATTTTGTAAATTGCTCTTCAATAAACCACAAAAATGTGTGGAAAAATACATTGAAAGAGCAAAATTTGCCACATAATTTTGTCACTGTCAACATTTTTGGCCAGGACTGTACACTATACCCATACTGATCAGAGCAGAGTCTGGGAAGGATGGTTTACTGGTTTGCTCTATTTCTTGACTATTTTCTTCATTTTGTTGATTATTTTGCCTAACCCTTTTCTCATTTTTATTCATTGACTTAATACTTATGACCAAAAATGCTGAGATATAAGACATCCAATGGATTTTAGAGTTGGTTACTGAAGGTGCAGGTGCCCAATATGTCCATATATAGTGTATTTGTCAGAAAAAAGATCAGAAATAAACAAGTACACAAGTGTGTTTTTCCACCAGAAAAGTTCAACACAAGTCAAATCCACTTGAAATGCTAGGCTGAAGTATGACATTGCTTTACAATGACTAAATGTAAGGCTGTCGTTTTAAATAGTGTCCCTCTTGACATTATTTGAACTCTTAGAAACTGGTGGTAAAACTAAACATATAAATCACCACTGAATGGAGAGCTATGAGGTCAGATTAAAAATGTATGAAATAAGAAAAGTACAACAATGCAGATCATATGTCGGGGAGTATTTCATTTGTTTCAGAGTGTAGGCAAGTGACGGGAAGCGAGAGCGTTAAGTAGCATGTGCACTCAGCTTGAGAACAATGAAATGACAAACAAACTGTGACTGAATCAAGTGAAGGCTTCCTGCTCTGATGATGGATGGAGCAACTCTGTACAAACTGTTTTTCACATGGGATAAGGATGGAGGCTATGGCTGCCTCTGAAGGAGAACAAGAGAAGAGACCTGATGGCTGCAGCGATGCTTAACATAAAAATGATAGAGAGGATCCAGCTACAGTATCTCACAAAAGTGAGTACACCCCCCACATTTCTGCAGATATTTAATTATATCTTTTCATGGGACAAC
>JAQQAE010015178.1:0-12138 GCA_029823295.1 Pseudamia nigra
CCCCCCCCCCCCCCCCGACCCTCATGAGGATTAAGGGGTAGAAAATGGATGGATGGATAATACAGGAAGCAATCTGCATAACCAATAATAACAATATGCACACATATATAAACAAATTCAGAAACACATACCGTAAAGAGGAGAGAGAAAAATTGGAGGGGAAATAGATGGAGCTCGATCCACTTATTAATAGGTAATAAACAGTCGACTGGATATTGGCCATAGTGAACCAGAATAACACCCTTATATTAGTGCAATGTTAGAGGTATCACAGAACTCTATCTCTAAAAATTTCAGCTTTTGAAGACTTGGTTATTTTTTCCATTTCATACACCTCCCATGCTTTCATCATCCAGACATATGAAGGGGGTTCAGGTTTCAACCATCTTACTGTGATACGCTTAATGATAGCTGTAAGTAAAACTCATAGTAGACAGATATGCATTATCTTGGCCGACAACACCTGGTATTGTACCAAGGAGGACTATTATAGGGTCTTTGGGTGTCTCCTATTCAAAGATTTCTTTGAGAGCATTGAACACTTCCTTATTATTGTCATGTAATTTTGGACATGACCACAATATGTGGGTGTTGTTGCCTATATTCTGTGCACAGTTTCTACAGCATTTGTCAGAGTGTGTTTGGTTCCATTTAGCTGTTATTTGTGGGGTTTAAAAATACCTTCTTATAATTTTACACCAGAACTGTCCAGATTTCGGAGCTGGACAGTAAGGGTGCCTTTTTGCATGCCTGTACCCAGGTTTCTGGAGGAATGGTTATGCCAATTTCAGTCTCCCACTTGCCTTTCACATGTAAAGTGTTGTTTGACTCCATAGATGACAATATGGCACATGCTTTGAAAATTTCTCTCTTGTTGTTATGACTGGATTGTAACTCTTGAAGAAACAATTTCATTTTTAAAATAAATTGATAAATAAAAAAATTAATGGTTTAATTTGAGAGGGAGTGTGCACCTTTTCAAATTCTTGATGGGTACTGAATTGTGAAGTGCCTAGAGATAATCGGCGATTATGATTGGCACTATACAAATTAAAGATTGATTGATTGATTAAAGATGTCTCAGTTGTAGGTCTCTATAAATATTGGCGTTTGGAAGTTTAAATTTGTCTCAGTTGTTCAGAGGATTTTTCACCATTGTGAAACAACCTTTGAGCCCACCCTCCATATGAGATGGGGAAAAAATATCCTAGATATCTCACATCAACCAAAACAGAAATTTTCTGTGTAAAAATATATAATGACAAATAAGTGTTAGCATAAGTATTCATACCCTTTAAGTCAGTATTCTGTAGACTCACCTTTAACTGTAATGATAGTATTCAGTTTGTGTGGGTAGGTCTCAGTCAGCCTTGCACATCTCAATACCATGATTTTTGCTCTATTCTTTATCGTAAAACTACTCAGACTCTATCACATTGGACAGAGATCAGGAGCAAATAGTCTTTTTCATGTGCAGTGCCAAATTATGTTGGATTGAGATCTGGGCTCTGTCTCGACTCAAGAACATTCACAATGTCTAAACTATTTTTGTGCAGTTTTTGCTGTTTGCGTCAGGTCATTGTCTTCCTGGAAAGTAAATATTCTAGATAGTTGCAGTTCTGTCAGACTGAATCGGGTTATTACCCAGTATCTCCCTATATGTTGCTGTATTCATTCAACCTTCTACCTTTTCTAGCCTTCCAGGGTCTGCTGCAGAGATATATTACAACACCATGATGCTGCCACAACCATGATTCACAGTGAAGATGGTCTGTTTATGATGATGTGCAGTGTTCAAACATAGTGTCTAGTCTGATGGCCAAAATGTTCAGTTTTGGTCTCACTAGACCCACCAGCCTTCTTGTAGTTGACTTTAGAGTCTCCACATGCCTTCTAGTGAACTCTAGAGGGGAGACGGTCAGAGGTTTTTTCTCTTTGCCATTCCAATATAAAGCTTTGATTGGTGGAGAACTTGGCCAGCAGTTACTATTTGCACTAATCATACCATTTCAGCAGCTGAAACTTTTTACTCTTTCAGAGTCATCATAGGTATGTTGTGATGTCCTCCCACATGAGTCTCCTTGTCCCGTCTCTCAGTTTGTTAGGGCAGCCTGTTCTAGGCAGATTTACACATGTACCATATTCCTCCCATCTATTAATGATGGCTTTAACTGAACTCGGGCTTTTAAATAACCTTATCATGGAGCTGCTTGTAATATTGTTCTGTCTTCATCGTGGAATTGAAGCCAAGAATACTGATTCACCAGTGATTGGACCTTCTGGACATAGGTGTCAATACTACTGTTGCTAAGACACACTCAGTGCACTCGGATGATCTCCCGTTACAAACACGCTACCAGCACCATTTTTCTGAATCTCTGTTGATTAACGTGAGTCATGTTAAAGGGTATGACTACTTGGGCAACCTCTTATTTTTCCACCATATTTTTTTTATTAATTGACATTACTTTGTAGAAATCTGTTTTCACTTTGAAATTAAAGAGTTGTTTTTTGTAAATTCTTGTCAAAATAGACAAATTATATTGACAATGATTCAGTTTATACTGCAATGAAAGGTGAAAACATCCCAGGGGTATGAATACTTTTGCAAGCTACTGTACTTCAAAAGCGAAAGCCACCACCAAAGCAACGTTCTGGGTGAGTCACCTCATCTTTAATAACAAGAAGTCCTTCCAAGATGGAGAGATGGTAAAAGAGGCATTCGTTGATGCAGCTGACTCATTGTTCTGAGACTTTTAAAAACAAGGCAGAAATATTATCTTCGATCAAAGCTCTCCAGCTGTCAAAATGTACAGTTATGCGAGTCAGCCTTTTCCCATATGAAGATCATTAAGTCCAAGTATTATTCCACCATGACTGATAATCATTTGGAAGTATTCTTGAGACTGGCTGTTAGTGGCTACTGTCCAGACTATGAATTCCTGGCTGATTCCATTCAGTGTAAGTCATCAGAGTAAACTTAGGTAATGACAAAAATGTACATAGTTAATTGTGTTGTGCAATATTGGCTCATGCGGTTATGCAGTGTACATCAACATACATTGTACATATAAAGAATTCTCAATATATTTATAAATAAATGTGTTTTGCATTTTTGTAGTAGGTAAATCATTTTATAAGGAGCTCGCAGGCTAAAGCACCCCTGCTTTAGAGTTAGGTCAGAAAAGGGTACTACCTTCGGGATGTTTTCATCTGTTTTCCATGATGCTGAATGTTTTCAGCACGGCCGCGGCTTCTGTTAAGCGCTTCCTGATGACATACACACGACATGATGACGTCTGTACAACAGCTATCGGGACTGAGGCACTGGGTAATGTGAGCAGAAACGCGCAGAATTTTGTAAAGTTGTGAAGTGGGCCCTGGCGCTGCACGAGCCAAAATAGCCCTAGTGTGAGTAATTAAGTAGTTAATTAATAAATTGGCCCTCGGCACAGATTCTTTTTGATATTAATCCATCGAGTATGTACATAATCCTCCACCCATTGTGCTGCTCAATAATATCTTAGATTTGGGAGGCCCAGTCCCCTTTGTGATTTAAGCAGTTTTATGGTTTTGAACCAGATTCTGCCAAATAAATTTTGGTATTAATTTATTTAGCCTATCAAATGTTGATTTTGGAATCTACAGGCAGGTGATTAATCGTCTTTCATAAGATAAAATATTTGTTCCTGACCAGAATCTGTTCAGTTAAGGCAGGGGTGTCAAACCATGTGCCATGGAGGGCCAAAACTCCACAGGTTTTCTTTAAAACAAGTCTCCATCCACTAGATTTTACTGATTTGCTCCTACCCTCAAATTTAAGGAGTGAAATCACCTGATTCAGTGACTGGCTGAAAACAAAATCTGCAGGGTCTCAGCCCTTCCATAGCACATGGGTTGGCACCTGTGAGTTGAGGTAAATTTAAAAATAGTATGATAGTTAAAAGTAAAGTGTGTAACTTCCTAAAATCACCTAACTATATAGGCTCATTTATTAATAATCCCACTGGGTGTTCTCAACTGTCTGTCTGTCAGTGTGTGCTGGTGTATTGAGCTGCATAGACTTTCTTTGGTTGTTAGTGCAGTGATGAGTGTGTTTGTGTCTCCAGCCAATTACAGCATTGTTTATATCTGCAGCCAGTCAGAGCATCGCACATTGGGGTCGAAGTCACTTGCACACAGAAGTGATCTGTTTGGGTTATATTTCTCTGTAGAATGTCCCCATGGAGTTTCGTGATATTGTGGGTGAGTGTACACACTTTGAAAGGCAATGTGTTCTAACGTTGGCTCTATTGTAAAGTCTCTTGCACTGTGCATGAGCAGAGGGGAGGGGCAAGTTTGAGTAACACTGTTTGTAAAGAGTGCAAGGGGAAAGTTACATAATTTATCTTTACACTCAAATAGCTTTGTTTTATTAGTTGTGATTACTTTTAACATGTAATGTTCATCCATTTTATGATTAAGAGCAGTCTTAATTCCCATGTGGTACCTTCTCGGCTCAACAGGATGTCATGGCCTGTTTTAAATATTTCCTCCCATTCATCACTGGCTTGCCTGAACACTACGAGATGCAATGAGTATTTCTTCTATGACTGATTGCATCACACAACTTTGAGCAAATAACAGTGTTTGTTGCACCACAGTGTAGTGATTTTCTTGTCTTTCCAGGAAACTCAACGTTTGATGGCAGAGCCCGTTCCAGGCATCAAAGCAGAACCGGATGAGAGCAATGCACGCTACTTTCATGTGGTGATTTCTGGACCTCAGGACTCACCTTTTGAGGGCGGCACATTTAAACTTGAACTCTTTTTACCAGAGGAATATCCCATGGCAGCTCCTAAAGTACGCTTCATGACCAAAATATATCATCCCAATGTTGACAAGTTGGGGAGAATATGCCTGGACATTTTGAAAGGTAAGTGATTTTTATGTCAGAAAGTTGGTAGGGGTTGTGTCCTGTGATATTTGCCCTGGAGCTACCCTGGGGATTTGACAGATGAATTTTGCTGAAAATATGAAGGTTCTCACTTTTGCCCCCTAACCGCAGCTTTATTCCAGTGCAGCTGCGCATCCCCAGTTTCTCCTCACTGCCTTTGGAGATTGAAATAGATGCTGCCTTCCCACTGTCCTCATTCACTGTTGTCTGCATTTCTTCATCCACATTTTAATTTATATTTTATCTTTAGATAAATGGTCACCAGCTCTGCAGATTCGCACAGTGCTGCTGTCGATCCAGGCGTTACTGAGTGCACCGAACCCTGATGACCCTCTAGCAAATGATGTTGCAGAGAAATGGAAGACCAATGAAAGTGAAGCCATACAGACAGGTAAATAACGGCCATCTTCAATTGCAGCCTTCTATACATGTTGATGTTTTCCTCATTGGAATATGTTTATGATTGTTTTATTTACAGTGTTTTCAGGACAGATTTGATTACAAAGTCTGGATGTAAATGGAAACTTTTAGGCTACGTTCAGCCTGTGGGCAAAATCTGACTTTTTTGCCATATGTGACCCATATAGGATTTTTTTTTTTTATGAACAGCTCAAGTCCAGTTTGCTCAAATCAGATACAGGCCCTTTCCATATGTGGTCCTAAATTGCATGTGTATCTGATGTTTTGCAAAGCGACCTCAATCTGAACGAGTGTGTTGCATTTTGTCTGACTTTTACCTCATTGAACTGAGACAGACGTCACAATTCTGTGCTGGAGGAGGTGGAACGCGGCAAAATCAGATGGAGTCAATGGACTCAGAATCACTCTGTCATAATTTTGTAAGCAGTGTGCGCTGCATGTGACGTCACATTTTCTTCTGCGCATGCGGGTCACTTCAGAGCCGTTTGGCTGTTCACACTAGAGTCTGATGGATGTCACATTTAAAATATAATGTGAACAACCTTGCAAAAAAATTGGAATTGAACATTAAGACCTGCAGTGTGAAAGTAGTGTTGAGGACTGTGTTGAATATATTATTCATACGGTTTGGTTTGTTTGACAAAGTGCATTGTGACTAAGCAAACTCAGACCGGCTGAATGTTCCAACCCCAATCAAACAGAGTCCCCATTCGTAAAAGCTCCCCTCAGTGCAGATCACACAGCTGGTCTTGGGTCTGCTCAAAAGGGGTGAGCTCTGTCCACTTAAAACTAAACCATCGCTCAGTTCAGTGTATAAACTTTCAGACCACCAAGAAGAATTTTATTTATGGTAGAACAAAGAAAAAACAAAGAAGGTTAAAAATGAGGTGACTTAAGAACATCAAATGCAGCCAGTCCACAACTGCTGTGAAACCACAACTAGGAAAATGAAATGCATACATTAAAACAAAGTGGATCTGTGGTTCCGACCTTGGGACTTTCAGGTGTGACAGTACCTTTAGTTCAGTCTTTTCTGATCCATGAGTTACTTTCCAGACCTAAACCTTTCCCATTTGACAGTAGTCTTTTTCTCTCCTCCATGTTGCGTTTTACCTTCATATAGACTACCTGCCTGGATGCAAGAAGTCAGAATGTAGTCCAAATGCTGAAAAATACTGCAACAGTTGGAAAGAAGATGGAGCTTAGTCTTTTCAGAGCACACAGCCCAACTACTTACCAGTCTGGATTGCTGTCTCATTACGAGAGAGAGAGATGTGATTTTAATTTTGATTTGAATTCAGATTCGGGTTTAAATTTAACCAGTTTTCACATTACTGTAGCACAAGAGGTTATAATGTTTACTGTGGTTTAAAGCTAGATACTGAAGTTTCTGCTTCTCTCCTTTTGTAAATTTGCAGCCAAGGAATGGACCCGACTTTATGCTGGAAGAAAACATGAAGCGTAAAACAGCCTGACAGCTGGAGACACAAGTGGAAGTCAAGTGTGAACACAACTCGTCATGTTCTGCCAAGACCTCTTCCTACTTCATTTGCATATAAAGGACACAGTCTTAATATACAGGATATATATACATATATATTATAATATAAACATGATAATATAAAGGAAAAAAGATCTTCTGACAATTGGTGATTTAAATGCACACTAGCAATGAAATGACTTGTCTTTGTCCTAATTCACTACTGTTCAAATGCATGGGCAGAGGTTTTCGATCTACTCACCTGGCTTTCTTTGTCCATTGATTTTCCGAGGCTTTTTTGCCAACATCTGCTTCAACAAGCATGTTTAGGGGTTAAAGGGTGTTGTGTATGTCCCGTATGTTTGGTGTGGGGTTGAGGGTGGGGCGGAGCAGTGGAATGGGTGAGGAGGGAAAACCTGACAAGATGTGGTCAACATGGTATACTTTTTTTGTTTCTTTTAGCTTTGTTCTCTTGTGTTGCTGTTTGTTTATAAATGCAGCTAACTACTACTACTACTACTAGCCCCTTGTATGTAGACACTCACCTGGAGACAGACATGAGTTCAGGAAGTGGCCCAGAAATAATCATAGATCTACTTCTTTAAGTCACCGCCAGCGTTATTAAATCCAAAACAATCTGAGCCTGCCACCGTCACGTTAGCGTTTTCAACCACTGTTGGTGCAGACTGTGTGGGAGGAGCTGTGTAGAAGATAGAGTGGACATGAGTGGACCTTTCCTTAGTTTTAGCACATTTATTTTTATTACCGTATCCTGTCCTCTCTCTCTGTGAACTGTTTTTTGCTATGGCCATACTAACTACTCTGCCTTTTCCTCATCTTTCATTACAGTCTAATGCTTTGAGACTCAGTGGTTTGCTTCCTTCCAGTTTGTTTTTACAAAGCAGTGGTTACAGTGAGCTGTTCATTGTATTATGTTGGTGTTGATAACAATGGGGCATCGGATGGATTTTTGTGGGAAGGAGCAGATGCAGGTGCAGGATCAAACTCTGAAAGATTGCTGAAGGCTTTGACTTATGATTGGTCTTTGGCCGAAAGTCTGTATTCAATTCACTGTTTGTACATTCATTCTTTCTATTAATCTGGGGGGTATTTCCCTGCTCTGAGTGCTACGAAACAGTCCACCTGCATATGTTTTTGTTCTGTAAATAAAATCTGTTGATTAATAAATGTTTTCAGTGTGATTCTTGGAATAAATGCATAATGTTAAATAGTACAGCTACCTTCTTGGATTATCACTAGTTCATTTTATATCACATCATAAAGCCAAATGAGCAGTCAGTGATTAATTTATAATGTTAACACATTTTTAATGTGATACTGTTAGGTGATTTACTAGAGCACTTTCACCATATTGTACTGCTAATACTTTTGAGTTTACCTATATACAAGCAGTTATATATTTCTATACTGGTTTTGAAAAAAATTGTCTGAATACTTATTTTCAACAATATTTTACACAATTTCAATGAATTAACAGTGGTATTTTGTTTTCCTACAGTAATATTTTCCTAATAGAGCATGATTTACCATATTATATATTGTCCATTATGTATTGGGTTGCTGCTATATAATCTGGTTGAAATAATACATTATACATACAGTTAGGCCAGAAATATTTGGGCAGTGACACAATCTTCAGGATTTGGGCTCTGCATGCCACCACATTGGATTTGAAATCAAACAAGGAAATTGAAGTGGACTTTAAGGTTTAATTCAAGGGGTTGAACAAAAATATATGATTAAATATGTAGGAATTGTAGCTATTTTATACAAAACACTCCTCATTTTGGGGATTCAAAAGTAATTGGACAAATAAACATAACCCTTAGTAAAATGTAACTTTTCAATATTTTGTTGAGAATCCTTTGCAGACAATGACTGCCTGAAGTCTGGAACCCATGGGCATCACCAAACGCTGGGTTTGCGCCTTTGTGATGCATTGCCAGGCCTTTACTGCAGCTGTCTTCAGTCGTTGCTTGTGGGGCTTTCTGCCTCAAGTTTTGCCTTGAGCAAGTGAAATGCATGCTCGCTTGGGTTGTGATCTGGTAATTGACTCGGCCATTGCAAAATATTCCACTTCTTTGCTTTAAAAAACTCCTGGGTTGCTTTTGCAATATGTTTTGGATCATTGTCCATCTGTAGTCTGAAGCACCGTCCAATCAACTTTGCTGCATTTGACTGAATCTGAGCAGAAAGTACTGTATATCCCAATAAACTTCAGAATTCATCCGGCTGCTTCTATCTTTTGTCACATCAATAAAAAAGTGACCCAGTGCCATTGGAAGCCATGCATGTCCATGCCATCACACTGCCTCCACCATGTTTTGCAGAAGATGTGGTGTGCTTTGGATCATGAGCTGTTCAAATTCTTCTCCAAACTTTCTTTTTCCCATCATTCTGGTACAGGTTGATCCTAGTCTCATCTGTCCAAAGAATGCTGTTCTAGAACTGGGCTGGCTTCTTCAGGTGTTTTTTTGGCAAAGTCAATTCTGGCCTTTCTATTTCTGAGGCCGATTAATGGTTTGCACCTTGTGGTGAATCCTTTGTATTTACTCTCATGACGTCTTCTCTTTATGGTAGACACAGATACTGATATATCTACTTCCTGGAGAGTGTTCTTCACTTGAGTGGAAGTTGTGAAGGGGTTTTTCTTCACCATGGAAAGGATTCTGCAATCATCCACCACTGTTGTCTTCTGTGGACGTCTTTTTGAGTTCCCAAGCTCACCAGTGCACTCTTTTTTTCTCAGAATATACCAAACTGTTCATTTGGCCACTCATAACATTTCTGCTATCTCTCTGATGGATTTCTTCTTTTTCAGCCTCAGGATGGTCTGTTTCAACTCCATTGAGAGCTCCTTTGACTGCATGTTGTGTGTTCACAGCAACAGCTTCCAAATGCAAATGCCACACCTGGAATCAACTCCAGACCTTTTAACTGCTTAATTGATGACAGGTTAATGAGGTTAGTGAGCCCATGCAGCCTTGTTATTTTTTGCAGCCTTCTGAGTCAATTGTCCAATTACTTTTAGTCCCTTGAAAAAGAGGTGGCTACGTATTAATGAGCTGTAATTCCTAAACCCTTGCTCCAATTTGGATGTGGATACTCTCAAATAACAGCTGAGAATCTGCACTTTAAGCCCATATTGATTATATAATTGTATCCTGAATATATTTTCATAAACATCTAAAATAACAAAACTTGTGTCACTGTCCAAATATTTTGGGCCTAACTGTATGTATAGTAGTGTGTGTACTATACATATTATAATAGCTACTAAATGTTGTAGAGTAAAACATTTCCATGTGTAAATGTTGCTAACATGTAACAGAAATACTTGGGTTTTCTTCAAATGTTTCATGCCCTAATATCTCCAATGATCATTGTATAAACTAATATTACAAAATTCTTACTATTCATTTGATCATGTCCTGTTTCTAAAGGCATTGTCCACTAGAGGGCAGCTATGTGATTTAATCACCTCCTGTGCATTTACAGACACTATAGAGTCCAACAGGTCCTAAAC
Organism: Pseudamia nigra; assembly: GCA_029823295.1. Taxonomy (NCBI): domain Eukaryota; kingdom Metazoa; phylum Chordata; class Actinopteri; order Kurtiformes; family Apogonidae; genus Pseudamia; species Pseudamia nigra. The sequence goes on from JAQQAE010015178.1 coordinate 10,384, forward strand.
CTGTATGGGCTCCACTCTACCAGATGAGTAACTAGAGCCTGGAGGGCATCATTTGACACTAAGGTGACTGTACTGTATTTCTGATGTCATCTCATTGTTTAAGTAGGCAAAGGTCCCTAATATACACTCAGACAGCACACCAGGTTTCATAAAGACTGATGCAGCCGTTCATGAGAAAAAGGTGCACAAACAATAGGGATGACCACAGCCTTGACATGATTGTCAAGTAAAGTTGATTCAAGACCTTCGGGGAACTTCAGAACCACCCCACTCAGATGTGTCCAGGACATGGGTTACAAGTGTCTCATTGCTTAAACCAGAGATGTCAGAATCATCCTACCTGGGCTAAGAAGAAGAAGAAGAGCGAGGCCATTGCGCAGTGGTCCAAAGTCCTCTTTTCAGATTAAAGTACTAAATACACAACAAAGAAACAAAGAAATACACAACAAAATGAGCAAAAATTTTAAAAAAAATTAAATTAATAAAAATGTACAATATAAGCAGTGAAATTGGAAAAAAAATAAAGCAAAATGAGCAAACTTAACAAAAGAAGTAAATTAGCAAAAATGATCAAAATAATGACATAAATTCATGAAAATGTATAGCAAAATTTGAAATGGAATAAATTGCACAACAAAATGAGAAAAAAATATAACAATCAAATAAATTTATGATTGTGATCAAAATAACTGATTCGATTGTGCCAAAATAAACAAAATGCACAACACAATATGAAAAAAGAAGGAAAATGATCAAGTAAATTACAATTGTCAAACATAACCAATAATCTATAATCTAATAGTATGAATACTTCTACTTCTACTTGAAGCATTAGAATTATAAAGTAACCGTACATTTACTTGAATACTGTTTGTATTCACGGTAAAAGGTTTCATCAATGTCCTGTGGCTAAAGACTTCATCCACTAGAGGGCAGCACTGAGCTTCAGTCTGATTAACTTTATATCTACTGGACCACAAATAGCCCGGGAGTGTTACACTAATAAAGATAGACGCCGCATTCGTTGCTGTGCCGTAAGAAATGCGGCCGCCATCTTGGACCGGTCACCCGCTCCACCCAGCGCTGTTTGGCAGCACATTTAATCCATCGTAACTCTTAATATTAAACTGATTTTCACACGTTTTTTTTGTTTGTTTTTTCTGCAAACGTCATACATGTAGCTATGATACAGGACAAATGGTTCGGCGTATTTTAATATTCATAGTGGGATTAACAGTAATAGAATGTTCTGATATAGCCTCGACTGTAGACAGGTATTTTGCAAACACTGTAAACACACCGTCAACTGTTTTAATAATTTGAAGAGACAATATATGATTACACTATATATACATATTTACATATATAAACAAAATACTGACTAACGAACACATATTTCTATATAAAACAATAGATAGAAGTTATATATCAGAGAAAATTATTATATTTATTGTTGTTATTTATTGCTAATAATAATAATTATTGTTGTCATTGGTTGTGTCTGCTGCACCATATTGCCAAATTTACCTCTCTTGACCTGCAAAAAGGGAACATGAGAAAGAAGCTCTTTCAGGGGTTTTAGCTGTAAAACTTTCATGAACAAGTTTGTACATGTGTAATATGGTTTGGGGCAGGGATGTCATGTTGTTGTGTTAACTTGAGAATTAACATTTACAACTACATTTTATTCTCTCTGCTTTGTAGAGCCTTGGAACTCTTGCTCTCTGACCTGATATAAAGCATATTGATACTGTA
>JAQQAE010015179.1:0-12138 GCA_029823295.1 Pseudamia nigra
ACAAAAATGGACACCAGTTCCAGACAGTGGATGCCCTCCATGAAGCCATTTTCACCACTTGGAGCAACATTCCCACCTAACTCCTGGAAACACTAGCATCAAGCATGGCAAAATGAATTTTTGAGGTGAATGGCGCAGATACTCAGTACTGACTCCTTTTTTGAAAATTTAATTTTTAGGGGGTTTTGGATTTTTTTTAGATGTGGTCTTAAGCTTTTGATCAGCTGATGAACAGCCTATTTCAGTTTAATGACTGTCTGCAATAAATAGTCTACTCAAAATTAAGATCAGTGCAAAACGTACACTCTTGCAATTTCTCAACTGGTCTTAAAATTCTGGTCAGAAGTTTATATGCATGTGTACAAGCTATTTGTTGCAGTAAAGTTAGCTAATAGCTATCGCTAGCCATTAGCAAGACAACGGCTAACAGCTGACATAACGCACGAAACTTCAACCAAGCAACAAAAGTAATACACAGAAAGCTGCAAGTATACTAGAAGATTCTTCTTTATTTGCAATAAAACATGTTTAGTTTTGGGAAATAAACTACTGTATATTCGTACTCACACGCGACCAGGAGTTCTCTTGCGGTCCATTTGTCCTGCCAGGTCGTCACTTCCGACAATCATCCAACCACAATGAGTTTCTGTTGTGGTGCTACGTCATATCCGCAACTCCAAACATGAAAAGAAGTGTAGGCATGGAACTATCATAAGGGCGTAGGGAGTACTACACTTGGCCATGTTGGTTTTCAAATATACAATATTACCATTAATAATAAACATCATGTAAGTCGATGATTACATAAATATACATTATGAAATATATGTTCGTATGAACAAATCAGAACAATTAGTTTTGATCCTAAAATTGATACAGTACATTTTAGCAATTCCTTGTCATATCAATGCAAGTCATTTGCTTACTGTGCTCATGTCTAAAGAATCATGTTATTCTGCTGAAAAGTGAGATAAGTGAAATAGGCCAGTAGGAAAAATACCAGAAAAATAAAGTCTGCCTTTAGACAAATGACACTTTGAAATATATAAAACAAAATTTCATCATAATGGGTGATTAAAAAAAAAAAAAAAAAAAAACAGTATGAGCATTGTTTCACAGTAGTGAATGGAATTGAATTAATGAAAATGAAGTGTGTGCAGCAGTGAGATTCCATTTTTACATTTTCTCGTGACTGTATCACAGCATTGAGGTGCACATGTCTGCTTTGCACTGAAATGCATACATTGACTTTTGTACTTCTTGTTTTCTCCATTTAATAACAAAATGCAACAAACACTATCAGTTTTAGTTTGATAGTATATTTAGTTTTCCAAAAATTACTGCTACAATACAAACAAAAAAGACAGTACATATGCAGGACAAATATATCCAAAACATGAGATATACAAGGGAATATTCAAAGTGCATGTACTATGTATCCCACTTTGTGTGGTGTCCTTCACTATTTGGGGCAGTAGAGCTTGTGTATCCTGTTAGTACCCAACTGCTCTTCCTCTGCAGCCTGCTGGATGTGGATTGTATGCTGGGAGATTAATGATGACAGCTCCAGCAGCTCTGAAAATGTCCTGGGTACCAGAAAAATAACATTTTCACCAATTAAAAAGACAAAACTTAAATAAATGAAAAACTAAAAAATAACAAAAAAGAAAACTGGGTTTACCACAACAAGATACACTGAAACAGTTAATAATTTGTGTTAAAAGCAGACTATGTTGCAGGTTTGTTTTGTTTCTTACCCTGATAGCTGCTGACTGATATCAACTGAAGCTGCTTTCAGGCTCCTGAGACACTCTAGAGATGTCCTGTTGTCCTGATAATCACCATCTGTGCACTCTCCCAGCAACTTCTCACTCTCCTTCAGGCAATACTCTGCTTTGTCTGAAATGAGTTTATATGAATGTATAGGATTACTAAAATGCATGATGAAGATTAGGGAGACTAAACGGAAATGCATCAAAAGTAACCAGAATGTGGTCAAACCATATGCATACAGTTTTGTGTAAACTAAATTAATTTATGACAAATCATCAGTTTTGAATCCAAAGATTTAACAACCTAGAAACTCTCTTCTGTCTCCTTCAATGTAGAAATTCTTAATAGGCAGTTCATGTCGAGTGGTGTCGATGGCTGTGGCAAAAGACTTGTATTCCTTTGTGAACTGCTGGGAAATTTCTGCTACAGGAGTCAGGGCAGCAATCTGTAGGATAACAGCACAGTATTATGAGGATGAAATTTTAAAAATCTCCTTCAGTCACACACAAACGTGATTCAATAATTCAGATCTTAAAACTGTAAACTTCTCCCCCAGTACAGTTTGTGATTGATCATATTGAATATGGCTCTAAAAATTCACATTTCTTAAAAGGTAACGTATATAACTTTGTTCTTGCTCTGTTTCTAAAAGCATTATTCAAACAATTCTCCTCTTTCCTTTGCTCTGAGACAGTGCGAAAGAGACTTGATGACAGACCTGGCATTAGAACACATTATGGAAGAGAGACACAGTGCCAAGAAAAGTCATAAAACAGACAAATAGATTTTCTGATGTTTTGCAAAGCATGTTCAGTGTACTGCCTCACTGTTGCAAACTTCAGCACGAAGTTTCCAGAGAGCAATAAAACTGAAACCGATCACTTCTGATTGTCTTGTGTGCATTGCTTCCAGGCCAATGAGCTGTGCGACCCTCTGATTGGCTGGAGATTAAAAATGCACTCTTCACTGTGGCCCAAGCAGAGAAAAATTAGAATAAAACACGACAAAAACAGAAAATCCAGGCAGAGGAGATGGTCTGTGCAGCTAAATCAACCAGCACACACTAACAGAAGGACAGAAGTGAGGATTGAGAGGATTATTAATAGATAAAAATTTATTTATGTGATCTTAGGAAGAAAAGTTGCATACTTTCCCTTTAAATAAGGGAAACAAAAGCTAACTGAAATTCCCCAGAAGACACATGCAACTAAACTCTTGCAACTAAAAACTACACGCCACTGTTGAAACTAAGTCTGACACATCCAGATTTATCTTCACTTTTTGTGCTGGCACTGGAGCTGGATTTGGCACCATCTATTCATTATTCTGTAGTTGTTTGCCTAGTTTACATTTCATTATTCAAATCACACGGATATAGAGCCACACTAAGCACATGATACAGGACCTGTCTTTTTGCAAAATACTGTTAGGGAGAAATTTTCTGGCAAACATTTGCAAATACAGGAGTGAGCAATGGTATTACAATGACTAAGTCCCCCCAAAAGAATAAATAATTACCCAAAGACCAGATTATTCCTGCAGGAATACATGTCTTGAAGCAAAGCAAAACAAACCTGCAAATCAAGCAGCTCATTCACCAGCCTGTCCTTTTCCAACAGGAGGTACTGATGCTTTTTCTCCTGGACTTCATTTTGAAGCGCCTCTTCCTCCTCCATCTCTTGCCGTATCCTTGCCTCTGCCTCGGCCCTCATTTTGGCAGTATTGCTCTCCATCTGAGATCAGTTTAATAAGGATATGTGTTTCACTTTTATTGTACAAAAATGGATACTGTCCAATGTTGTTACATTAAAACTATTCAATTAAAATGTAACTCTCAAAGATCAGAAATACTACCTTAGCTGTGAGGTATGCTAGTAAGAACGTTTGCTGCTCAATGACTCTCTTGTCACTCTCTGGTTCTACTGGATTTTCTAGTACAGTTTTTTCTGAAAGAGATTATTAAGAGTGTTACAGGAGAGTCCCATTGGTATATAAAAATGAATATGTGATCTTTTTGGGCAGATTACCTTTAATCACTGAAATATCAAAATCTGGACGAAAGCATGGGCCATCTGAAAAAGTGGACTGTAAAACACTTTTCCCAAGAAGTGATGGTTCATTTTCTTGTGCCATTATTGCTGTGAGGAAGACATTGAATTGAATCAATGTTAATCCATTCTGTACAACAGGAGAAGTACAGATGGTTTCAGCTCATGATATCAACTTACATGAGAATAATAAGAAGACAGGATCAAAAACTAATTACAATTATGCACAAGACTTTACTTTTAAAAATGTAATAACAATATACCTTTCACACATAAAATCTTACTAAACAGAAAAGTGAGCACTTATTAGCTATCATTATTGATGTACTTACATGTTGCAAAAGCCTGTTGGACCACTGAACGTCTTGGAGGAGTGCCCACCTTTGGTCTGACGCCACTGGGCTTAGGGGATGCAGGCCTAGCTGACATAGTGGACTCATTGGTTAATGAGTTGCTCTGGGAATTTTTTGCAGAATTGAGATGAAATTGAAATGAAGAAATGTTGGACATGATACAAGTAACTGCAACTATTTGGATAATTGATAAATTATACATGTTCTTTTTAGTGACAAATGCTAAAATTCAGTTTCCTTAGTTATATGTGATAGTAAATACTGTATATATTTTTGAACATTGTATAATAGTAGGTCATTTCAACACTTAACCTTTATTAGAAGAAACGTATACCCTAGATTTGTGCTTTCTGTGACATTTTCAATTGGATAAATTTGAAAAGCATTATTTGGATCACTGTCGAAATAGAAAGAAACACAAACAGAAAGAGTATTACCTTTGAAAGTGATGTCTTCTCCGCTGCCTGCATGTAACGAGATTTGACAATAGTCCCACTGGCTAAAAGAAAAAGTATTAATAGATGCATTTAATAAAATATCTTGTGTTACAGTCAAGCTAAAACTGTTTTAGTCATTTACAACACAACCAATACTTTACAACTACTTTAATACTTTACATATTTATAAAATTGTATTACCTGATAGAGACAAACACCTAAGAAGCCAGAGTTAAAACAGTAGCAGACTAAAGTTTTAGTTTGAAGGGAGCACCAATTAGTTTATTTGTACTGATGCAGTGAATGTTGTCTGAATGGACGTGATGAGCTGTTTAGAGAACTTTAAATTCTTTTCTACAACGATTCAAATAAATATTGTTGAAATCAAGACCATCCAAGACAAATAATTAACAGAATATTAAAATCAACATAAAATACTGCACATTTATGCAATAAAACATTCAACAATCATTTTGTTGTGTAGAACTAGTTTATTAATTCGTCATATCTGCATTATATTTTTTATGTGATAAAACAACAAAAATGTATTAACTACAGCCGCAAATTAGGAGTCTACCTTATTAAAATAAGGTCAGCTACTTACATTTGACAGTTTTCCTCCCACTTCCGCTGTTACTGGCCTTATTAGCATTATTGCCAGTCTTAGAGCTGAAAACAAACCAAATGATATGATTTTTAATAATGTGTAAAGTACCTCAGAGTACACATTACCGGAGAAACACCCGCTTAGTTTCTACTTCGAACTATGTGATCGACAGACAACTTGGCTTTAAGCTAAGCTATGAAGTTAGCAGTCGGTAAAATCAAATGGCTGTCTCTGTAAATTAAAACACCATCCTGAAATTTTAACACAAAACACTGAACTAAAAGTGGATAAACGACAACCCAAAAGCACCTTTTGGTGTCGGTTGCGGCATTTCCAAAACTACTTGGCCCCGTTGTTTTTCTTCTCGACGCCATAGTTGTTTGAAGAAAACCGCCTGTACGTCAATTTTGTAAACCGGCACCAACAAGTACTGATTTTTCGTTCCGGGATTCTCCTTTCTACAGCGATAAAGCGGCATTACCTGTGCTGCCCGATATGTAGTGGCAGTCGTGGGTAGTACTGGTAGTACTCAAGTACTGTACATGTATTTGAAACATCCTTCAGAGGATAATTGTTTCACAGAATAATTTTACTCTTTTATTCTAGGTTATGTTTCGGAAGACCTCAATGATCAGGACCTAAAAACGAAGAAAAAAGTCAATCAAATAAAAAAACTAACCAAGCAAGTTATTAAATGAATGAAAATTAGCAAACGTGCAAAAATAATCACGAAAAGCAACACAATGAACAAAATGACACACAAGAAGAAAAAAAAATGACACAACAATCAAAAGTCACAACAAGAATAAACAAAATAATCCCTGCAAGGAAAAAAAATGAACAATATATTAAACGTAATCATTGCAAAAAATAATAATTAAGTGTTAAGAAAATTAACCAAAAAATGAACAAAATAATCTAGAAAATAAACCAAAAAAGTATATAAAATGAATAAAAGCATGCAAAATAAACGAGTAATATTTTTTCTGTTAAGAACACTCAAAAATTACACAGAATCAAATTTTTCAAAACACAGGTTAAAAAACAAAACAAAAAAATCCTTCCATAATAGCCCTGAAATTGCATAGGAAGCTATGCAACATTCTTTACTACACTTGTACTTGCAACCACTAGGGGGTTGTAAAGGCCCACTTTCATCATCTGGACCACAATCCTCTGTGTTCCTCTGTTACTGAAATGCTTTTATAATAGGCCATGGTAAAAATAACATGCTACACACACACACACACACACACACACACACACACACACACACACACACACACACACACACTCTTGCTCTCTCTTTTAATTCCTTTAGTTTATTATTTTGGTGATCATGGGGCCGGGGTCCAACCCCACACAACAGTCTGTGGTGGGAGCCTTGTGTAAACACTGAGCTGGCAACCAGATCATGACAAGGTGTACAGAGATGAGCTCTCAGACTATAACTTACACATGCAGACAGCTTAGAGTGTGTCTATCCAAAAATATCTTAACCTAGAGCACAGACATGAAGGATGACATGCAAGCTTTTATTTGACACTCTACCCAGACTATTATCTCTAACATGCATATACTTACATGCACGTGTCTTCATCTTATGTGTGTGGATTTCTGCTTAGCAAGTTTACTCTCCGTTTACTGGTTGTTATTGTATGCATACGTCTTAAAGAGCATAATGGGTGCTGATCCCAAAGGAAGAACAATAGCAGGTTGTGGGTGTGGAACTAGGTGGTAAACACTGGTCAGTGACTCCTGCCCTAATTTAGTTTCAGACATGGATGGACAAACCATGGGGATGGAGGTAGTGTGTTGCATGTGAGTCAACATGGAAATGTAGATCGAAGACAGGATACAATCCTGTTTCCAAAAATGTTTAAGCTATGGGCGAAATGTAATTAAAAGCATAATGGGATGATTTACCAAATGCTGAAAGCTCATATTTAATTGAAAATAACAGACAGAAAACATATTGAATGTTGAAAGTTAGGAATTTATTGACTGGAAATTATATGTACATTTGTATTTGATGGTAGCAACATGTTTTTTAAAAAAGTGAGCCAATGGCAAAATGACTGACAGGCTAAAAAAATATAAATGATGGAACATCTCACAATTAATTAGGTAAACTTGCAGTGAGTAAGTAACATGACTAGGAGTAAAAAAAAGAGCATCCTAGAGAGGCGAAGTGTGTCTGAACTAAAGATGGCAAGGGTTCAAGTACAACAAACAGGGCTGCTAAATAGTGCAACAACTTAAGACTAATGTGTCTTAATGTAAAATTGTAAATAATGTGGGGATTTGTATCCTACAGTTCATATTATCAATAAAAGATTCAGATTCTGTCTACAAGGGACAAGGCTGAAAGCCAACAGTGAATAAGTATGATCTTGGGGTCCTCAGACATCTCTGTATGGGCTCAGGAACACTTCCAAAAACACAGTTCATCTCCACATCCATGAATGACAGCTGAAACTCTGTCAAACAAAGGGGACACATTAATTGAATCCAGTAAATGTCACTGCTTTGTCTTGGTCCAATTTCATTTATAATTGAAGGAGATAACGTGAGAAACTCTCGTGGTTCCCCATTTAATATGTTGTATGCTCAAGCTTTTGGTAAATTGGGTTTTAGTTATGAGTAATGAACCATTCCTGAACACTGCACCAAAATAGTCAGTGTCAGTGTTTTTAGCAGGTAACGCAGTGCATTTATTCTGTTCCACTTTTTCCATCTTCATAAAGGATGATGGGACTGATTGCAAGTGCACTCTCAAATTTCAGTCATATTACTTACCTAATAAAGTATTAAGATGTTTTAAATAATCTCTAAAACTCTAGTTGAATTAGATTTCTTGAGCTGGACAACGTTGCGGCTGGTGAAACTGGATTTATTCTGACCTTTATATTTTAATGAATTTTCAAGATAAAGGCTGGACTTTTAGTCCTGGCACTTCAACAGATCTTTCACATAAATACATGCCTGTGTTTGTGTGTGTGTGTGTGCCATACGTGGTGTGTGTTTGCGAGTGAAAGCATGCTTCCAACTTTATCAGTCAGCATAAAGGCTGGTTCTTATCATTGCTCTCCTCTGTCTCTCAGCGTAATAAAGCATTGAGGCTGTCCATCTCTCACCACCAGTCAATGCTACCCCAACAGGTCCTTTGAAAGCAGTCACCAAGGGCCGTTGTTCATGTGGTATGAGCAGTATGGATTCTTTTGGACTCAAATAGCAATACCTATGTGCTTAAATAGTGTAAATGTTTGAGTGCTAATATGATGTTTTTTTCTTTTTTTGCAGTGCAAAAGACAGAGATTTAGGCTGCTGCTCGGGACCTGAAAGGCTGAGAAGTGCATGTTGAAAGACTGGGGAATAAGGAGACAGCGAATCACTGAATGAAAGCCCTTGTCTCTTTTTTGAGCCCACCTTGCTTCCCTCGCTCCCTTCTTCGAAACTCTGACGTCTAAAGCAGGATTTGCCTGTGTCAGTATGACCTCAATGATACTCATTTAAAGACGTTCACAACGTAAAACACAAGACGGCACAACTTGAATTCATGTTTAAAGTCATACTTGAGGTGAAAGGAAAATTGTTTTCAGCTCCTCCGACACGTGTGTGCCCATGATTACACACAGACATATGCAGCCCACACATCAGCCCCCCGTCCCTTTGCGGTAAGCAGTTACTCAGAGCTACTCAGTCTGCTGGTCTGGTCCACATAACTTCCCTGGAATGTTTCAAATATACAGAGCCTTTTAAAGCCAACAGCAGTATTTTCACTGCTCAGAAATGTGAACTACAAATCCCATTTCCAAAAAAATTCTAAAATGTAATTAAGATTAATATATGACATTTGTTATTTAACTGACAAAGCTACGTATAAAGAAAAAGGTTTTAGTGTTGAGCAAATTAATTGTATTTTATGAGTAGAAACAGGTATAGACTTTTGTTCCTGCAAGACACAGAAATGTTCGGAGAAAGATGATAAAGTTAACAGAATGTGTAAAATCTGCCATATTCCACTTCTATCAGAATAAGTGCTGACAGGTGAGGGATAATATTTGAATATGGGCATCAACTAACGTCACCTAAAAAGGAGCTTTGAGTAAAGGCCTAATCTTTACAAAGATGGGTTGTGGGTCAACACTTTGCGTCAAACTTTATGAGAGAAGACAAAATTCTCAACACAGTACTGCAAAGAAATGAAATGTGTTTCACATTCTACAGTATGTCATTTTGTGAAAAGATTCAGGGAGTCTCAGTGTATGAAGGTTAAAAAACAAAAATAATTTTTGGATGTGTTTGACCTTTGGCCATCAGACAGGACTACATGAAAACCACTGGAAAACCATTATCACTTAACACCGTCCACCACTGCATCTAGAAGTGTACCTTGAAAAAGAATGACATGGGGAAGCCCTGCACGAGTATTTATTCTGTGTCAAAACACAGCTGGAAAACAGTGTAAGGGTGTGCGGTGGCCCAGTAAGTCCACGTTTCAGCTCGTTTTCAAGAAAAGCGGATACAGACTGTTATCAATGACAGACGCAAAAGCAGCATCTGGGGCCATATCAGTGTCCCCATGCCTGCACTGCAGGTGTGTGAAGAGATGACTGATGTGAAGACAGAGATGCAGATTTTACAGCTGCATTGTATCTTTGTCATTTCAGATGTAATTTGCTGCAACAGCATGACTTCATTGTCACAGTGGTTGCCAGACTATCTTTCCCACATTTACATCTGTCTCCTCTCCATGATGTCATGGAGAGGAGAATCAGACAACAGACCAGCCAACAGCTTGTATACAGATTACAAGCACCTAGTGTAAAATTTGCTTGGCCATATTAAACATATTTTCTTTTGACTCCTCTTTTAAGGAAGACTTTAAAAATCACAGCCTTTGCTTTTTATATTTCACAGTAGATTTTAGTAAATGTTTCTACTTTTCCTGAAATTGATTCTGTCAATCATACTGTTCTGATGTGCCTACAGCACATACATTACTAGTCAAAAGTAGCCTTAAAGTCCAAAAGTACACTACCAACACCAACAATCATCAAATGCAATGATGAAACTGCCTCTCATGAAGACTGTCAGGAAAGTGAGACCAAGAGCTACCTCTGCTGCAGAGGATACATTCATTAGAATTACCAGCATCAGAAAACACAAATTTACAGAACCTCAGATGGCGTTTGTTGGGGACACATTCAAAGTTTATGAGATTTTTCAGACTAACTTGATGATGGACTGTCTTTTCTCTTTACCTAACTTTGTTTCTTGCCCTAATATGGATTTTTTTTTACATCAGTGTTAGTAATACTAATAGTACTACTGTTTAGTCTGTACCAAGCGTTCCTCTGCACAAGACAACTGATAGTCTAAAGCACATTACAAATGGGAAAAATTACACAAATTAACTCTTGACAATGAGAGAATTATAGACATAGACAAAAGTCACAAAAGGAGCTCAAACTTTTGACTTGTAGAGTATGTACAGTATTTCTATATTAGCTTCAATAATATTAACAAAATGTAAAACATTCACCTACTTCAATTCCACAAAATTCTTAAATGACTGACATTCATGTATATACGTAAATCTTCAATATAGAGCAATTGTACAGTGATGAACTGTGATGCAATAAACTTGCTATTATAGTAGCTATAATATTTTCATGAGGTTCTCTTTTGGCAGATGTCACAGCATGTCAGAAGCGTCTCTGGTTTTAGCAGCTCAGCTCTGTGGAGCAGCCTGGTGTAAGATTTCCTGTTTGCTCTTGTCTTGAGGGCCTCATGCTTGAGAGACCCGACCATACAGCTAGGAGCCGGTGGTATTAAGCTCATAATCTACTCTCTGTTGGCTCACAGTGGTAAGCGGTGAGCTTTCAGAACAGCATTTACTTTGAATATTCACAGTATTTGTAAAAACTGCATATTGGCTCTGCTTTAAAATCTTCTAATGGCAACATTTTGGTGTAGTGGTCATCTATAAGGCAGGATGCATATGTGATGTTGTCATGTTTGTTCCCCGTTAGTTCAGAAAGTAATTGAAGTAATCATGGCTCTTCTATAGTTTCTAGTAGTTTGGTGCCATTGAGCAGCTTCATCCGTCTGGGGAGCTGAAACTAGTTGAAAAAGATCAGCACAAATCATCCTCAAGTGTCCTTGGGGCATCTTTTTCACCTCACCATGTGTTGTTCAGTTCCTAATTGTTTAATTACTGTGATTATCTTCACAGGATGTGGGGTCAATTTGATGATCACTCTTTTGGATGAGTCTTACAGTGTCCCTTTAGTGCCACAGACATGAAGTGTGTCAGTGTGTCTTGAGGGCAGGTTATCGTTGTAGAGAAATTAGGAATTTCTTTATTATCATGGATTAAAGCATAGCCTTCCTTTTAAAGGTAATATTTTAGTAACATGTACTTTGTGTGTTGATTGTAGTAGGATAACTCAGTATTTTTTTCTGCATTGTATTCCATATGTAGCATATTTTTTGGCTTTTTGTTCATCTTGTGGATTATTTTGTGCAGTTTTGTTCCTTTGTGTTACTTGTTCCTCCATAAATTATAAAGATCTTAATTGTTCTCAGTTCATGTTTAATTTTGTTGTTTTCTGTTTTTACTAAGTTTTAGCTAACTTGGTAAAACATTACTAAGTTTTGTAGCACTTTGAGATTTCTTTGAAATGTGAAGTGCATTATAAATAAAAATGTTTTATTATTGTTTATTATTATTATTGTATTTTTGTATTTATTATTATTTTGATCAATTTTGTCACTTTTGTTAATTCTTTTTTCATTTGTGTTATTATTATTATTATTTTATTGTTCTTGTTAATTTTTGTCATTTTCATTCTTTACTGTGCTCATGTTTGTTTAGTTTATGGATTTAGTGCATTATCTGCATTGTTTTTTGT
>JAQQAE010015180.1:0-12138 GCA_029823295.1 Pseudamia nigra
TTTCTTGAGGCTACACAGCTGTTCAGTCCCAATCCCTTGAGTTCCCTTTGCATTGTGCGTGTGGAAATGCTCTTACTATATTTGCTTAGCTAAAATGCGGTTGGCAAATTTTTCTTTTGGCCAGGCAGTGTATGAATACAATTGAATTGAATCAAATAAATCTTGTTACTGATATTCAATAACATTTAATTAATTTAGTCATCAGTGTGTTACAGAAACCCATAATACAACCAAAGGTTTTCTTTGGAAACAATTCTTTTGGAGGAGAATTGCACAACGATACTGTTTTCACTGACCTGCTACAGCTGACAATACATTTTATGGATGCTGCACACAACACCAACTTCTGTGTGTTAAGATGCTGTGAATACTCAAGGTTGTTGTGCATAATGCTTACTGCTTATGCACATGCTTGATATTTTGGCCACGCCTTGTGGACTATTGTTCACTTTAGCATGTTATACAAAAACAAACAATGCACAGCAGCATCATTGTGTCCCCTGACAGCAGAGTCAATACTGGACATCAGCCAAAGACAGTCTGTCTACGACGTCCTCCTTCCCTCTGTCATCTCTCATACAGCATTTAGATCATAATAATGATGAGGAGAATAAGCAGATGAATAATGACTTGCACTGACATTTGCCAGGCAGTCTGTTTTGATGCTAAACAGTTGGTGATGGAGTGAGATTGGACTCCGTTAGCTGTAGATAAAGGGTGCTTTATCCTCAAATAGAGCAATGTGACACACTACGCATGGAAGTGTCTGTGTGTTTGTATGATTGAGTGACCTAAAGGAGTAGCCTGCATACATTTCGGTGACATGAGTGCCTAAGTGACAGATTGATGAGGTCTGGAGGATATCATGCTTTTTCTTTTTCCAGCTAATCTCTGGCTTGTGCCACCTCATCGCTCCTTTGATCCTGATCTCCAGTCATGTTCGCAGAAGAGCTTAGACCCTGATGGGGCATGAGAGACAGTGGGAGGACAGGAAAGAAGCTGTTACTGGAGAAGAATCAATGAGAGACCAAAAAGGTCAAAAAAGGATACTGACAAAAAGGTCAGAAGTAGAGATGCAAGTAAAACAAAATATACCGACCAACTGTGCAATTCCCTGGAGTGAAGGAAAAGTGGTCATGGTAAGCAAGCAGAGAAAATGAATGGAAATACTGAACCTGTTTGAATGTGCCCTTTGTATTGAGCATGTGGTAGACCATGTAGGTGGGCACACAGATGAATGAGGAGACCCCGATGCAGTACCCCAAGACGGTGGTCCATTGTGGGTAGTGATAGTTAAACAACGTCACCTCTGGAGGGAAGGTCAGGAAACTGATAATGATGAACTGTTAAGAAGGAATGAGGAGAAAACAGACATCAGATACGACAAGACAAACAGATATATTTCAGTCAATGATGTCAGACTAAAAAAGCAATTGAAAAATACAATTCTCTGGCAAGATTTTGTTTACCTCCCTGTAAATAAACCAGATTTAATAAACCAAATGAGTTGTAGAATTGCTGTAAAGTGTCTTTTGTCTTCTGCTTGGAAGCATCATGGACAAGACCATATGGCAATTCTTCACTTCTTCTTTAGTTATGCCACCTTACACATAGTTATTTGTGACTATATGTACATGTTAGAATGCTTTGAACCTGCACCTTACTCCAATTTGACATGGTCATGTCTGATAGAAACCAGGCAGCTGCCTTCCAAGACCTTTTTCTCCCAACAAGACATTGTCCTATATCCCCCTTTCCCATTTGTGCATATTGTTACCTGGGGCCCATCATGTAAATGAAGAGCATGCCTTTAGACTTGATTAGAACTTTTAATGATCTAATTTCTGTGTTGATGTAAACTACTTCCTGAGCACTCAGTTTATTAAAGAATCAAACTTCATGACAATGGAGCCTGAGAGTAATGTCTGTGTCTGATCAATCTTCCTCACAAACCGAGCTAATTGAAAAAGTCTAAGTCTTTAACCACCATAAAAGTTGTACATTTTAATTTTAGAGAAATTCTTTATTGTCCATATTTTAAACAGTACAGTATGAAGGATTTAGAGGCATCTAAAAGTAAAGCTCAATTTTGAAAAAACCTTAATAGTGCTATAAAAATCCGATAACCAGGTATAATGAGATAATTGAAATAATCGGATCTGACACATTTACATGCACCTCAGAAATATAATAATCAAAAAACCCTGGTTTACAAGTTTCAGTCCATTATCGGATTTCTTTCAGAGTATGTGCGTCCCATAAGACTCAAACTTCCTTTTATTTTCAAATCATTTAGTCTTGTCTTGTTGTACATGTTGCTGCTTATAGCCTTAGTGTTAGCTAATGTGGGAGCTAACAGATGTGTAAAACAGGTTACATGTTGCTGCTGTCCTTCGTTTATCCACCATGAGGAGAAAACGATGGTTGGATTTCATATGGCAAGCATCTGCCCTTGGTCTTGGCGTGATAAGTCTTCCTTCACTCCTTCCTAAAAAAACACCACTTCCATTTCCCATGATTTGTTTTTTTTGCATGTGCACATACTGTATGTAAAAGAACATAATAAATCAGATTAATGGATATACTGTACGTGCACAAAGAAATCAGAGTATTGAGGAGAAATCTAGGCGTATTATTCTGATTTCTCATAAAACTGCTGTCATCTGATAAAGCATATCACATTTTGCTGTTTAGATGATGACTTGAATAATTTGATAACTCCAGAAATCAGATCATGATTGGATTTTTAGTGTGCATGTAAACAGGCTCACTGTAAAGATCCTCACTAGAGTCATTTTTTGAACTGTTTGTTGTAGATGACTCTAGAAATGTGGTGGCAGATGGTGACACCTCCCTCTGTAGATACAACTGTGTTTTTGTTCTAACATAAAAAAATTCAAAAGTTCTGAGGTGATTATACACCAATGAAAACACAATCATGCATGTTGCATTCTTTTTCTGCAAGCAGATGCCTCTAAGTAATACATATGCAGTTGAAATCAAAGGTAAAACCTTGTCTATCATGCTTTACCTTTCAATGTTTTAGTCGAAATTTGTTGTAAATGCCAGGTGATTTAATTTGACTGGATGGTTGTAGAACCTGACATTTTAGTAGTTTGAGACATCAACGCATAAAAAACTATTAAAATTTACTGAAAACTAGTTCAGATTAAATAGGTTTTATATAATGATACGTGATGTGCATTCATTCATTTAGTTTAAAAAGAAATAATGCGCAAGCTCAAAAATACGCACATCGCCAGTTGCTTTTTCAAACATTACAGTTTTACTCTTTACTTATTTATGCTTCTGTCTTTGTTCATGTAATTGTTTTTATGTCTGTTTTTGGTGCTTTGACCTTTTGTAATGCACTTTGGTCACTTACAGGTTGTTGCTGTATAAACAAAGTACATTACATTACATTACAGTGTAGCTCATTTGAATGTGTGATGGTGTGTAAATACTGTACATGAGCCTCACCAACAGAAAGCATGGGCAGATGGCCACCCAGCAGACCCTCCAGAAACAACCCGGGTAGAAACCAAGCATGACCTGGACGTCATTACAGAAACGGCTGGTACCTGGAATGCACACAAAAAGACACGCAATTGCTACAAAGTCAGGACTTGACAAAGACTCGGCACAGAATTAAACTCAACTCAGAGTTTGATCACAATGTTATGATCAAACCTGCTGAAACTTACCATAGAACCAGGAAACGGCAATGACCTCAAGCAGGACCACTGTGATGACTGCAGGGCCTGTAGCGTATTCCTCAAACAGCTTCACCACAAATGCGCCTCCCTGACACAAGAAGCAAGATAGAAAGTGATTTACAAATTGCCCTGAGAATAAAAAGACTGATCTGGGGCTAATATGTTTGAGTGCACAATAGAGCAGAGATGATGCTTGTCTCTAACTTTCTAAAATGAGGGAGGGAGGTAAACCGATTATTGAAACTCCCCTAATCTGATTTCACCTAATGCTTAACTGTGGTCCTAAAAATACCACAGAAACATGTAAGTACATTACAGTTTATCTGAATGGAAACTGCTGGGGGGAAAAAATCTTGCTAAATCAACCAATGCCATTTATTTAACTTACATATGTGAGTGTTGAAAGAGCCCCGAGGTAACAGACACAGACCAGACCTAGGACGAACCACTCCCGTCTCTTTGCCAGGACGTGAGGGAACTCATCAAGCATTGCTGTGATCACACCCTCCAACCCTGCAAACTGCAAAGACGTTGATGACAGGTGGGACGGAAACAGACATAAACCACAAAGTACAGCATCAGTAAAATTATGCACATAAACAGACACAGGTGAAAACACAAGCAGAGAAGACAAACTAAGAGTTGGGTTTTTGTTATTCATTACTGTGTTCATTTTTGTTATTTCAATCAGTTATGTTCATTTTCTTGGGTATTTTTGTTCAAATATTTTTACTTTTTTCCTGTTTTGTCCATTTTCTTGATTTTGTTTGTTTTTTATATTTTTGGTTTATTTTGTTATTCTCTGTTCCTTTTGTGAACATTTTCCTGATTATTTTCTTCATTTTAGTTTATAACAGTTATTTGGGGGCTCGTCCAGGATCCCATGATTTTATACAAAATAAGCATGCTCGCTTTCATCAAACAAAATCATTCCCAGTTGAAAACTGAGTTTAGTTTAGCAGTTTATAATGATTTATAAGGTTCTTGGCTTAGAAATCAAAATTTTGATTCTAAAAGGAAAAGCCAAACTTGTCTTTTAAGTCCTGAGCTGAAAATGTTTGACGATTTAATCCATTTAACTATTGCTGGAAATGTTGCAAAGTGCTTTCTTATCAGCTGGTTGTTTTAACCATAGCTAAACAACATGCGTGGTAGACACTGGTATGGAGCCCCTTGGCTACTGCTCACGTCATCTGTCTTCTTTCATTTTAATCAGCGTGTATTGGTCTTTCTCATGTATGAATCCTCAGAATGTAGTGAGACAATTTTCTTTATTTTCATAAGGGGCTGAACTGTCATGACCTAGAGACTGTATCACAAAGCAAGCTCAACCAAGCCAGGATCTCTGTGAGACGTGCACCTCAACAAATCTACAATATCTGCGATCAGCCTAAGTGGTCTCACAAAGCTGGAGAAGAACTGGCTCTGTCAAGCTCAGGGTTTGTGTCTCTGCGAGCGAGTTCACCAGAAAGGGCTGAATTGTTATCTGGTGACCAATCATGGACATGAGCAGGATGAGGTCCATATTTCTCATACGATTTAAAACATTTGAGAAATTTTGAAAAAAAAAAACAATAAAATAAAAATGACACAGCTGCTGCAAAAAAGTGGAACGAGATCATAAACTCTCAGTGTGAGAATGTGTCACTTAATATGATCAATGTTACTACATAAACAGATCTAACATGGTGTGTCAGTCAATTTAAGTCCTGATATTGTTTTTGTTCCATATGGTTAAAACTGAAAAAGTTTTAACAGTTTACAATAAAACAAGAATAAAACATAAGTATAAAAACAAAATTCAAAGCATAAACAAAAAAAATCACTGTCAAATACATCGACAAATCAAATGGTTTAGTGCTTTAATTCCAATCTGATATCAAATTATATATTGGTCAACACCTGAAAGAACAAGAGAGTAAAGTCGGATGGTTTAGATGATATGTGGCTAAATGTTTTATGCTTCACTCTCACCATCTGTGCTGAGCAGCCTGAATGCACTGCAACTTTTTTACTTTCCTTTTTTAAAAAAGAAATCTGCCCTCCAGGTCTGAAGAATCCCATAGGAAAACTTATTGGTCAGTAGCGGTTCAGTAGATGGTTCTTTTGGCTAATCTCCAACATAAGCTGCCCTGGACCAGGGCAGGTATGCAGGCTATACCACAATCAGAGGTAAACCACCTTCGTGATACTGGAAATCCTGAGCGGAACCAGACCATACCGCACAAAAACATTCTCATCCTGCTTCCTGATGCAGGTCTCTGGTCTCTTTGTCCATTTTGGGTCAAGCTCCTAGATTTGACAACCCAGATGCCTTTCAGGGCTTCTTCATATTGTCTTTCTCAAACCCTGTCTCTAGCGCTTGCTATCTTTTCCTCATTTTTGGTTTCCCAGTGCAGCACTCAAACTGTGAATGTGTATCGTGGATGATCTTAAATTATTCAGGGTTTGAACCAGACACTCCAGAAATCTATGCAGGGTAGGGCATGTAAAGCATACAACATGCTGTGACTCAGGAGCATTTTAGACCTATACTCCTTTCGTCTCTATTTATGCAGATAACATTACATTTTGATCTAAATCATCATATCCAGTAGTGGTAAAAGTAGCCCCAGGAGCCTTAACACAAAAAAATCAAGAAATTAACAAAACAGTTAAGAAATGTAACAAAAATAAACATAATAACCTAATGCTGAGAAAATTAAGCCACAAAATGAACAAAAAGTCCTAAAAAGAAAAAAAATCCAATAATAAAATGAGCAACAAAATAATAAAACTTGAACAGAGGCAACAAAATAACCTCCTAAAGATTCACCTATATGAACAAAATAATCATGAAAATGAATGAATGAAAACGATTAATCATGATTAATCAGCATTTTTTTCATCAGTCTTAAAATGCAAATGAGACAAAATTATCTTACTTGTATTAGAAGTCTTGTCTTATTGGACTTGAGATGCTCTACATGGTTAAATAATTTAATAAATACAATATTAATAGTTAGCATTGTTGCTAAAATGTCTAGGACCAGCATCTATTAAGTTCTGATCCTAGAATCGGCCCTGCTGTGATTCGTATGTTAACCATTTTGTGTCTTCAGCACCTGATGTTCATGAAAACTGCTTTCTGAGTGCTCAGTTTATTAAAGAATTCATTTTGTAAGGGAGCAGAGCCAGAGAGTAACTTCTTTTTTCTACCACAACCCTCTCTTACCAATGCAAAAGTGATAAATATAGCACATCAAACCTTCACAAAATGGCAAAAATATGAAGAAAAAAAATGTTAAACTGATCCAGCATGAATCCACTTACAATGACAAGGTTGCAGTAATATCCTCAGTCATAAAATCAAGGAGCATAGCAACACCAAAGCTGATCCTACGCTGATTATCAGTAGGTGATAAGACCCCTACGGTTCTCTCCAGCTGGCTGCCTCAGACCAGATAAACACAGGCTTATGGAGACAAGATTGCTGTATAACAGTGATATGAAAGTCCTATTACATTGTTTTCCTTGACTGTTATTCAAAATGGAACAGTGAGGACAAATAATACCCAACACCTCTATGGCGCAATGGGTGCAGCAGGCAAATACAAGCCAAGGAACAAGGCACTTGTCTGTACAACAAGGTAAATATGAAACGTTACATAAGACCTTTGTAGTGACAAAATAGTATGGATTACAAAGAGGAGAGAGAAAAACAATTTTAAGCAAATATAACACTGTCTTTGATACCAGTGGTTGTACTAACCGTGCTATCCAGACCCAACATGATGATCATCAGGAAGAAGATGATGGCAAAGAAGGAGGCAGCTGGCATGTTTGCTATGGCTTCTGCATAAATGATGAAGAGCAGGCTGGGACCTGGAAAAGACCAGATGAGGCTGCAGAGTCAGACCATGTTGAATTAATCCTTAAAATGACTGTCCCAAGAACACAAAAGACTGCGGACAGTAGGTGTTCACTGTAGCCTTTTTTGTTCAAACATATCATGAAAACTGTCAGCAATATAGTCTTTTCCATTGTCACTTCATCTGAAAAACATTTTAGTGAGTGTCATACCAGCGTCCTTGGCCACATCGTCAACATTCTGGTGCCTCATTTCTGCCATGTAACCCAGCACAGTAAAGATGACAAAACCAGAGAGAAAGCTGGTCAAACAGTTCACAGAGCTGGTAACCAGTGCATCTCTGAGAAGGAGAAAGAAAAACATTCTAAGAGGCAGGGGGATTATTTGCTTTTGAGTTCTTTTTACTACACCAAGAGGATTTCGAAATGTACATTGCAGTGCAATAAATACTAGGGCAGTTCAGAAACTTCTCACTTGTAACAGTTGTTGTGAAATGGGTTGTAGCTGGCAAAGGCAAGCAGGACGCCAAACCCCGGGCCAAGAGAGAAGAAGATCTGAGCTGCTGCATCAATCCACACCTGATCAAAGGTTGATGATGGGGAAAATGAAAGAAAAACAGTGCTGGTTCTCTAAGAGTTATGATGTAAAGACAATAAAGGTATATTTTAAAGTCATATAACAATCACTCGTTCTACAAAAATTAGACCTTTCTCCTTCTACTTACTGAGCGACTGAGCAGTTTCTCCCAATCAGGTTGGAGATAGAAAACCACACCCCTCCAGGCTCCTGGCAAAGTGGCCCCGCGGACGAGCAAAACCAGGAGGACCAGGTAGGGAAAAGTGGCTGTGACCCAAACCACCTAAAGCAAAGATGATGAGACAATAAACCTTGATACAGATTTATGTTAATGAATTATGATTTTATGTCTCGATAGTCAAAGAGGCTGACATCTGCTCATGCTTAACTTTACTTTGCTTAGGTTAAATACCAGAGGTGGATAGTACTTAAGTACATTTACTCCAGTACATGTACTTTTTTGGAAAAAAGTACTGTACTAAAAAACTGACTGACAAAATACTTTATACTGCGTCTCCTTAGTTACATTTTACAGACAGCAATGGTGTCCAACTGTTTTTCTTCCAATATATTATGCCACTTTGTTAGCATAAAATAGATGAAAATAATCAAGTAAATTAAGAAAACCAATTAAGCAACAAACAGAGCAAGATAAAAAGCAAATTTACAAAAATGAGCAAAATAACCAGCAAAGATTTTGCCAAAAATTATTATTATGTAAATATAGCATGTATTTTTTCATTTGTCTGCATCTGTTAATGCATTGATGTCAATTACTGTCAACTTTACATTGTTTTCACCTGCAGGATAAATAACTTATTTGAAGGCAATATGTCAGGCTTTAATAAATTCAACATTATACATTTATTCAGTAATTGAGTAGGTTTTTAATCACATACATTTTATTATTTGTATTTCCACTTCTACTTGAGTCATAATTATAAAGTAACAATACTTCTACTTGAGTACTGTCTCTGTTTATGTCCCACTGTTAAATATGTAAAGCACCATATGAATCTGTTTTAATGTTTTGGTGAGGTTGAGGTTTTGGATGATCACAAATTTGTTTAATATGAAATTAGTTGCAGGTTTTGGCAGCCAACAGACATTTTCTGATGTCAGACATACAATTCTAGCATGCTAACAAATTAAACTACCATTATAAATGTTATAATACTTTAAGTAAACAATTATACATATCATATGATATTATTTAGATAATTTTTGCATGTTGATATTTGTGTTTAGGCCAGGTTGTGGTCACAAAGCAGCTTGACAAAAATTTATTTGTCAAGTTTACTAGAATATGTTAAATAAACAGAAATGACAGAAATTTAACTTGAGAAAGAATAGTAAAAGCTGGGGTTGTAAGGACAACATATTTAAAAAATGATGAAAAACATCAATAAAATTAAATTCTTTTTTAAAATGTCTCTGCAGTCTTAGTTTCTAAAGTTGCTCTAAAGGCTAATTTTGATTTTTAGGCTTTCAAGCGGCAGGAGATTTAAAGTTAAGGTATGTACGTTTTCTTCCTAAACATTACTTAAATAAATAGAATTGATAATCCCCCTCAGCGCTGTCTTGTGTTCCCCTGTCAGTGTGTGCTGGTAGATTTAGCTGCACAGAACCTTCCTTCTGCGTAGATTTTCTACTTCCTTTTTTTGTCTGATTTCTTGCTGTACGGATATTTATGGAGCACAGTGAGCGTTTCTGTATCCAGCCAATCACAGTGTTGTGTTTAAAACTCCAGCCAATCAGAATGTGCAGAGCTTCAAGAGGCTGAAGCAATTCGGAGTCGTGTTTACAGGACAAACATGTACGTGACCTGTTTCGGTCGTTTTTCCCTCTTCCCATGGAGTTTTGCAGTGGCGTGGGAGAGTTTGTCTGCCATAGCATGTACGTACACTGTGAACACCACCAGAAATTCACTCTCTGTTTTGTAACTTTTCAGCATTGCGTCTCTTTTCCACAATGTGTTCTGATGTCGGCTCTATCGCCAGGTCTCTCTCACGCTGTCTATGAGCGGAAGGCCGAGCTTGAATCACGTTAGCAAACAGAACAAGAGAAAAGATGCTTACTCTACGCAAGGCGTGTGGTTTTCCTTCTGTCGACTGGACTGGAAATTGATTTCATCAGAACTGACGAAGCTTCCTGGATAGGTAGCGAAACGTCTTCAAACCACATTTCCAGTCAACAGAAGGAAAACCATGACCTGGATGACTGAGAATCTTCAGAGACATGTCGCTTACACTACCTTTAAAACACACACCATTCTTCCTCTCAGTACAAAATAAATCTGCTCTCAATCACACATTAAACCAGGGTGTTCAAACATTGACACTGCAGGTTTTCTTTCCAGCCACTCACTAAAGCAGGTGTTTTCACTGAAGAGCAATCAGCGGGAAGGAATTCAGTTAAATCACCTGCTGACCAGACTGGTTGGACAGAGAACATGCAGTGTCTCAGCCCATTGTGGCCATGATTGGGCACTGCTGCATTAAACCCTCATTTGCAATCGATGAGTGTCCAAAAACTCAAACACAGCCAAACAGTCGAGGCAGAAGTCTTGTTTCCTCCTAGACAACGTGAATCTCAATATGATGATAGTTATTTTTGTCTAATATTGCCAAAAAAATTAACAAACACTGCAGCTTTAAATCACCAATACTTGATTTTCAAAAACCACCTGTTTAAGCATCTCATCCATCCATCTATCATGATGATGGATGATAATGAGGATGAGGAAATATTTTTTTCTCTCTTGCCTGTTTCCATCAATCCATCTATCTACTGTAACCGACACCCTGTCTGCCATGCAGGCGCCCGATCAGTTACCTTTCCAGACGTCTTGACTCCCTTCCAGATGCTGAAGTAGACGATGGTGAAGATGAAGAGTAGGCAGAGGGCCAGCTGCCAGCTGATGGAGCCCAGCTGGTGCAGACCTGGGGAGAGGTGGACCTGCAACACCTGGCGACTGGAGGGAAGAGGCGAACGAAGAAGGATGTTGGAGAGTCCAGAGATGAGACAGAAAAGTGACCACAAAATGGATTACACAAAAAAGTTGCAGGAGGGAATGAGCAGAAAGTAAAAGGACATATAACGGAGTTATAGAAGTGGGAGGTTGTAGAGGATAATAGAAAGCAGAGGACATAACAGAGATAAGAGAGAGTTAAAGAACAAATTAGGGAGGGATATTATGCAATTAGGAGACCAGA
The DNA here is from genome assembly GCA_029823295.1 of Pseudamia nigra. Lineage (NCBI taxonomy): Eukaryota > Metazoa > Chordata > Actinopteri > Kurtiformes > Apogonidae > Pseudamia > Pseudamia nigra. Next base: position 11,358 of record JAQQAE010015180.1, read on the forward strand.
AAACAGGAAAGAAGTTAAGAGGGAGGTGAGACAGGGTAACAAAACATATGGAACTATTTATTCTTGTACAGTATAAGATGGATCGAGCCTTATCCCCTACCAGATACAAGCGTGAGACCTATCAAAGTTTATCCAAAAAAAAAAAAAAAAAACAGAAATGTGTTGAATAATGATAAAGAGGCTCAGAATGATTTAACAACACATTTATATTGAACGCAGTTTATACAAGTCAGAGTAGAGGAGCAGTACAGGACAAAAAATGTACAGTAGTAAGGTGGAATGAACAGTGAGCTTAACATCTGGTCATAGGTTAAGCACACAGAAGTCGGACGATAAAACACAGCCATGATTTATGTTGAAAACAGGAAATTCTGGCGCCAGACTGAGTTGCGGAATTTGTTGCATTTAAACCTGTACAAGGAAAAGTCAACTTTGGATAAACCCTGAATCTGTCTCGGTGTACAAGGAGAAACAGTGTAATGAGCGGCAGATAAGACTGAGCCAGTGGGTTTGCAAAGTTGGGAACCATTCAAGAATGAGAACATTCTCTGATTTCTCAAAGGAGACATATTGTACCTCTTTTTAACAATTTTAATTCTCACACATCCCAGGAATGTGTATTTAACTTTCAGTTCAAAATTCCACATAAATTCCACCACGTCTGTATGTTCCTGGTTTTCAGCACTGTCTCTGTGGTGTGAATATATTGTAAATGTCCTGTTTTAATACCATTTTGTGCAGAATATAACTTGTTTGTGCGCTGACCTAGTTAAAAGTGCCT
>JAQQAE010015181.1:0-12137 GCA_029823295.1 Pseudamia nigra
CCCCAATTTAAAATACTGTTTAACAAGCTGGTCACACACAATAGTAAACACATTAAAACCCATCAAGTCCCTCCTCAAAAACACAGTAAAAACCCTGGCTAGAAAGCCTTTCTATTTTCATTATTGTGATATTATTCATAAGTATCATATAATTTCTTAGACTTTGACAGTTACTGACAGTTTAGTGATTTGTGCCTTGTTTTTAAGGTTTTAAATGGGCTTAACCCACCACCATTAAAGCATTCCATTCAGAAAAAGCACAGTAATGGGATAAATACAAGAGGAGACTGTAATGTACTGAGATGTAAAACAGTGAAAAGGTTTACCAGCACATATCAGAGACTGTAACGACCTCCTAACCTTTAAAAAGAAACTTAAATCTTGGTTAAAGACAAACCAGTCATGCAGTCATTTATAAAATGCCTCCTTTTATTAAAAAGCTGTACTTCTTCACCATTTTAATAACAATGTCAGTGGATGTAATAGTTTGATCATGTAAAATGTCTGTATAGTGTGTTCCATGTGTTTTGTCTCATCAGTAAATGTGCCTTTATTCTCTGTAATTCCTGCCTTAGGACGACAGATGAAATTCAGCTATTGTGCTAATTCCGGCATATTTACATGAATGTGCAAAACTGATATGTTGATTAATGTGCACTGTCCTAATTCAATAAAGAAATAAATTTAATAAATTTAAAAAAATACTATTGGTACCTCCTTTCCCAGGCTCATCTAGCAAGATAATTCACAAAAGATCCCCAAATACTTTCACACTTGTTTAGTTCATCCTTGAGTGTAAATGTAGTCTTTTCCAAAGGTAAACAAATACATTTCTTTAAGCCACCAAGTTGTCGATAGACCCGTGCATAAACATTTCTGCACGTATCCCAGACTCCCACAGGCCGGTAGTTCATCAGGAAGCATGATTCTCCTTACAGTGACCTTTAAAGCTCTTCAATGTTCAGAGAAGGACATGTGGCAGTGGTTGACCTCTTTTCATACTATCCATATTTCTCTGGTGACAACGAAGACTCCATCTGTTTCTTCAGGTCATCATACAACATGTCTGTTCCTTTTTCATGCTGACAGGACAGACATTCAGTTCTTTTACTTATGCACTGCAGTTTGAAAATGACTCATCAGTGCCAACGCTGATATATGAGCCAGAAGGTTGAACCAGAACGTCAAATCCCACAGCTTTCCATCCTGTCCCTGACTCAGCTTTCCTGCCACAGTCTGCTTCTGTAAAGAGGAATATAATGTTTCATAAATCCTGTGTATTTTATTTATGTGATAAAACCTGTCAGCCGCGGCCTCTCCTGCTTTTCAATAGAATCTACTGTCATTCACTCTGTCTTTCACTCCTGCAGCGAAACAGACAGTAAACTCAGGCCAGACGCTCTCACACAGGCTATTAAGGTGGATGAGAGCCTCAAGGCAAAGACATTTTCCTCATTAAAGCCTCAATAATCACCAGAGTCCTTCACTCAGCCCCCCGAGCAGTCCCCACCCGTCACTTTTTATCTCCGCTGAAGGGAAACAGGAAAAACAGCTGAAGGCCTGCCTCAGACATCTTTATCTGCTGACAGTTCCCACTCACAGGAGTGCAGTGTTTGTTCCGTGTGACAGGAAAACATAAATGCGTGAAAAAACACCTCGCGTACCATCTTTTGTGAGCTAATCTACGAGGGTGAAATGTGACATCCTGTTACTACGTCTTGACGTTATACATGTGCGGTGTGTTCAAGTAGAGTCAAACTAGAATTGTACTCAAAAGAGACACAGATCCACACTGACTCTAACTTGTTTTCAAATTTGGTGGCCTTAGCTATGATGATGAAAAACAGCTTTTATATACTCAATGGATTTAATAACACACTACCCACTACTCAATTTGGAAAAAGCTTTTCTCAATTCATAAAACTCGGTGTGTGAATAAATGTTGATTGTTGTGAGCAGTCCTGTATCTCAGAACTCACAGTAACTCCCAAACACAGCCAACCCCATAAAAAGGCACCATAGCTTTGGAGAAAATGACATCTGTAAGAATGCCACGACTGGGGCAACCTGACCGGGATCATGTCATTGGAACGCTGGAGGCAGGGCGGACTACCAGACAAGCTGCAATAGCAGTAAATGTCCATCACTCCACAATAGTGCGCTTGCACCAGCATTATTTGTCCAGAGGAACAACAGCAGACCAACCACGACCTGATCGACCATGTGGACCAATCAGAAACCAGGAGCCACGCGTCCACGTTTTACACCTCAGCAACAGGTTCCGACTATTGACACACACAATATAACAGTACATGCAAAGATTTAAGCACCGTACATTGTTGTAGTAACATAATGTTACTTCAACAATACCTTTCTTGACATTTTCATTATTCATTATTTTCATTATTTTCACTATATTAAATAGGAATTTTGGGAGTATTTCCTGGTGTTAATCTTTTATCTAGGATGACCAACATTTCTGTAATCACTGTTCCAGCCGCAGCGCTGGTGTGTGTTGTATGTGCGTGTCTTTTGTTGCAGAGCTGGTTCGTGTTTGGGTGGAGCTGCATGTTACTGGGGAACTGGAGGCACCTGGCCACTGCCACCACACGCTATAAATCCTATCAGTCCCAGGCTTCCTCCTCCTTGGCACAGCATCACATTTTTTTTGGAGCTCTTTAATTTATTGCACGGATTATCTTGGCATTTTGTTAGTTAATTTTCAGGCAGCATAACATCACTGATTAAGAACTGACAAAATCAGGTTAGTTTTTCTGATATTGTGGATCAGGTCAGTTTAGAAAATGTCACACGTGGGTGCAGCCGCACGGTAGCTCCACTCCTAGAGTTACTCTGTCTCCTGGCCACTAACTAGGCCCATGGACCATCCCTCCATGTACCCTCACAGCTTCACTAACCACATTTCCCAGGTTGCTCCCCCTATCTTCACTCAGTGCACCATATCTGATACAGACGGTGCTCACTGAGCTGGAGCCACCGGTGGTGAAAGCACAGCTTTCGCTCCTCCATAAAGCTGGTGACCCATTGCATCGTTGCACACCTTGGCAGCGTCTCTGTTGATATAAAGCCACCAAAAAAGCAGCAAAGCAAAATCGGCATCCAGGCCTCATGAAAATCCAGTAAGACCGAAACACCAACGAGCCAAAGACTCAGATCTTTGCTCATATTAACATATAAACACCACTAGTTTCACATCATCTTATTCTGTCGTCTCTTATGTTCTGTCCTCATTTGAACAAACAACGAGGTTATATTTATTACTTTGCTTTCTTCGTGCCACAGCCTTTTTGTTGAAAAGGCCCTTCATCAAGCAAAGATAGTCAATAGATTGACTCACTTTTTCACATCATATACTCAGAGGTGGGTAATACTCAAGTACATTTACTTCTATTCATGTGCTTGAGTAGCTTTTCACATAATATGTACTTCTGAGAGTATTTATTTTACAGAATACCTTTTACTCCTACTCAGTTACATTCAAGGTGGCCACAGCTCAATGAGTAGGAATAAAATGACCAAAAAAATTAAAAACAAAATGACGTGAAATCCAACAAATGAGAACGAAACCGACAAAACAATCTAGTAAGTGAACAAAAAAGAAGACATGTCAACAAAATTATCAACAAAATAGATTAAAAATGACTAAAATAAACAACAAAATGAGCAAAAAGTAACAAAAATGAAGAATATAATTAAGAAACTGAACAATAACTCAACAAAATAAGCAACGCTATCAGCAAAAATGATCAAAATGATAAAAAAAACCCAAAATACTCAATAACATGAGTAAAAATGAACAAATCAGGCAACAAAAATAAACAAAAACTGATCAAAATAATCATCAAAATAAATGAAAATGACCAAAATACCCGTATGAAGGTGATCTGTTACCGTAGGTTGTAATAAATTTTATAAATTTAAGTTACTCACTGCTTGAGCAGCTTTTACTGTACATCAGATACTTACGTTTACTCAGTTTCTTACGTTTATGAGTACTTCTACTTGAGTCATGTGAATTAGAAAGTGCCAATACATTTACTCGAGTACTGCATATACCGCATATCATCCAACAGAAGCACTGAATGCACTCACAGACTGACAGTTACATCAGAGACGCTCTCCGTCCAGCTCAGTCTGTTTAAACGTTTTCGTAATCAGTTGTGTGTGCTCCACAAGATCAATGATTTTCTTCAGCTTTAGAGAAACATCACACTCTCCTACAGCTTTGTCTTTAGACACAGTCACATCACACCCCAGCGGAAACCGGCGGATGATGCCAAGAGCGAGCAGAGCAGAACAGATGAGCACCACTTTCATCCTTCAATGTGAATCCAAGAACTATAAGCTCATTCTGGAGTTTTCCCAATTATACTTGTATTCTGCCCACGTAAAAAGTCTCCATTCATAAGTTCGGCTGCCATTCAGAAATGCATTACACTGTCGAGCGACACTGCAGTGTGCCTGTTGAACACTCCACTGTGAGTGAGGATGAATGGAAGCTGCATGCAGCACTGACACTGGAGAAGAATGAGTGGACGGATTTAAAGGTACGCTGTTGTAATATTTAGTGACATCTATGGCTGCAGTAAATCACATTGCTCTGCGTCTCCCACACCCTGATATAAGGAGGACACTGAAGGTCCCTTGTTAAAGTCAGAGTCCATGTGTCCTTTTTAGCTCAGGATATAATAACTTTGGTCCACAGTCATACACGACAGATGGCATTAATGCATTGTGACACTTTATGTGATGTTGTAGTTGTAGAATGTATTGAGGACAGAACCAAGACTTCAAGGGTTGAGACCAAGTCGAGCTACGGCAGACTGACGGGTCTTCACAGTGAAGCCCTTTTTGTCCAAGACGAAGTCAAGATCAGGGAATATACACTGGGCATGACACAAAGACCTTCAAAAAGTGACTTTGAAACCAGTCTTGACCTATTTAAAACACTACTTCATGCCATTTTCTACAACATGAAAAAAAGGAGACGTCAGTTAAGAGCTTGATGCAACACGGTGCACTTTATGAAAGGCAACCCGCTGTAAGGTAAAAAATAAAAAGGAGTTCATAGGTGATTAGACACTTGGTGAAATCCATCCTCAAGGGTCGGGGAAGGCGCTAGAGCGCATCCCAGCTGACAGCATGGATGGGTGGCCAATTCATCGCAGGGCTGACATATAGAGACAGCCAGTTACTATGGGCAGTTTAGAGTGACCAATTCACTTAACCCCTAGTACATGTTTTCATGGGAGGAAGCCAAAGTACCTGCAGAGAACCCATGCAGACACGGGGAGAACATACAAACTCCACCCAGAAAGACCCCACCATCCGGTGTTGGGATCAAACCCAGGACCTTCTTGCTGTGAGGCACGAGTGCCACCCACTGCACCACCGTGTCGTGCTTGATGAAATCATAATTGTAAAATTATTGACTATTTATGCAACTAAGCTCTTAGAAATCCATGATAACCTAACACATTGGATCTTTAAAGATGCAGTACACCTATGTTTGAAGCCTGCAGGAAGTCACAGTAGCTGCACAACTCAGCCATTCAGGTTTTCACTCAAACCTCAAACGCTTGCCACTGAATAATTTCTGCATAATCTGCCTTTTTGTCTCTGATCACCAACAGGTGGCAGCATACACTACACAGACTGCCAGACAACAATAAGCATGTCAAAAGAGGAGAGATTCCCCCTGCAGAAGCAGGATGTGTCCAGACATGGGGGTTTATACAGTCATGTGATCGCGCTCTGCTCCTCCTCATCTCTTATGTAATCCCCATCTCAGCCATGTGCTCCCCCTATAACCACTGACCTGAATATGGTAATTGTGACCAGTTACCCGAAGAAACAGACATATTTTCTTTCCAGCCGCTGCTACATTCACCACAGAGGTGACTCTAGGTGACGCTGGACACAAGTTAAAACATGAATGACTGAACGTTCTCAAACGTATCTGGTGGATTCTGCAGCCTACACACATGCCTTTGTTCACAAAGCCTGCAGTTCACAGAGGCAGCTGTCACACCACTTCCTCACAGGCAGCGTCTGGTGAAAAATCACATTGTTGTTCCCACTTCTTCAAAATAGAAGCCCGTACCGTAAGATCAATTTACACACAATGAGGAAGTAACAGCTACTGCCCACTCCATAAAAAAACAGCAGTACATGTACAGCCAGAACAAAGACACAAATGAAGACAGAGCTTTGAGAGGGTTTTTATTAATGAACAGGATGATAAATATGGCCCAGGAAAATACATTAAGCAGCGTAGCCTGACACTGGTTTATTTCCCCAGTCACATTCTTTCCAGGCTGTTTTGTGTTCTCTTTCCTCAACTGTTCACAGTGTCTGTCATTCACGATGTGCCACTTCAGATGGACACTTTTATGGAAACCGTCCTGCACCAAAAAAACACTCTTTATGAACAAAATAAATGTTGTTCTCTTGTAAAACAGCAAGTATTAATACAGGTTAAAAGAATGTTTAAATGTATGACGTGGAAAGCCAATTTCTTGCCATATGTCAACTCCTTAGGTACGTATGAAAATAATTTGTAATTTAGATGAAGTAATTTATCAAAGCAATGCCTTTTAAAAATGTTCTTGGACAGTTTTGGAGATGCATGTATAAGACTACCAAACTAGTCAGCGTTCATACTCACCCCAAACGTAACATCCATCCATCCATTTTCTACCCCTTAATCCTCGTGAGGGTCGGGGCCCAAACGTAACAGTTGGTGCAATACACAAGGAGATTTTCCACAGGTCTAATTTTGAATTAATATTGCTAACCAATGAAATTGACAGATTAATTAACACCAAGGTGTTTGGTATGTATTACTGATAACCACTGGCTCTAAAGGACAAAAAGGTAAATAATGATTCTAATTGTACATTAGTGGTTTAACAGATATTTTCAGAGACGACAATTTAACCATGAAAGCACCATGAACATGCAGGAGATGTTCTGACTTTCTTATCAGGACTAATAAGGCCATACAAGCATCCATTTTGACATTATTACACTTACACTACATGACCAAAGCTCTGAAACCTGCTCTGTAAATGAATGTTGTGTTTACTGTCTGCTAATTGTGCTGTGAAGTTTTTTCTATGTGCCATAAAAGCCTTCTATCTATCTATCTATCTATCTATCTATCTATCTATCTATCTATCTATCTATCTATCTATCTATCTATCTGATTTGATCATGTTTTGTTCATTTTCGTTGCTTGTTTTGTTATTTTTTTCAATTTGCTTCTTTTGATTTTTTTAAACCGATGTCATCCCTTAATTTGTTCATTTTTGTTCACTTTTTAGAATTTTTGCTTGTGTTCCTTATTTTGTTGACTTTTTGCTCGGTCTCTTGATTATATTGTTGATTTTTTTCTCTTCCTTTTTGCTCTTTTTGTTGTTAATTTTGTTCATTTGTACAGTTTAGCTGACTGCTTTGTGGAGGTTTATTTTTTTAATGATTTTTTTTCTCATTTTGTTGCTTACCTTATTCATTTAGATTATTTGATTGATTATTTTGGTCAGTTCTTTAAATAACTGATTATTATTATTATTATTATCATTATTTCAAACTTGTTTTACTTCTACTCATTTAGCAAAAAGTAACTGATTAGAAGTACATTTTTTTCACCACAAATGTAACTGACTAGGTAAGTAAAAAGTATTTTACAAAACAACTACTCTCATAATTGCATTTTAGGGGATAAACAACTCAAGTACATGTCAAGGAGTAAATGTACTTGAGTACTGTTTTGTTTTTTTTCCGCAATATGTCTCCTTTAATTAACGGCGCATAGGTTTTCATTCAGATTTTCCCTTTTGCGGACAGTCACGGGCCGCCATATATTCTCCTCTCACACCAATCATAACAATGGAAGGGGGCGGGGCCACGTCAGGTTAGGTTGTCACTCTCATTGGGTAAATAACAAACCACCCACTTATTTTGTAGACTAGACTACCGTTGGGGAGTCACGAGAAGTTTAATGTTCGCGGAGCCCCGAGAAAATGAGCAGCTTGGAGGTGACACGGACACAGGGGGGCTTCTGATACACGAAAGGACGGTTACCGGTACTGGGCGAGTCGTCGTTAGCTCACCTGCGCTCCTCGGTTCGCGGGGGGGAACTGTTGTTGATGCTAGCATACCTCGTTAGCGGCTAAGCTAGCGAGCTAACTAGCCGCTTCGTCCGACTCAAGCGCGCAAGTCGCGGTGCCTGAAGCTAGCAGGGCTGATGCTACTCGTCTGATACGGAGTTGGATTTAACTCTTGCGAGGGGATTCGCCGCCACCGGAGGAGGTAGAACGAACCGTAGGAGCCGCATTGCTGTGCCTCCGCCCCTGCTTTTTTTTTGTATAATTGCCGGAGCAGCGGTTTGACCCGATGAGTCCACGCATGCTAGTGACGGCTGCGGCCAGCGAGCTAGCCTGATGTGTCACGTTAGCTGAGGAAGCCCGTGTCTGTTTTTTTTTGTTTTTGACGTTTTCTAGTGGATGTTGTCACCGGTTATAGCTTTGGGAACCGAAGGGAAGCCTGTGTTATTAATTGTACTTTCATGTCGCCCCTCTAGAAGGAGTGTCAGACGCGGAGCATGCAGGAGAGGAGAAGATTTCAGATAAGTAGATAGGGGACGCTGGACACAATCGAGTTTATCTGGACTGCGTGGTCAATTTCCCCGCAAGACACGGATCACATTTGGTGACAGGACTGAAGAGAGTCAAAGATGAAGAAGTTTTCCAGAATGCCCAAGTCCGAGAGCGGAGGGCTCGGAGGGGCGTCCGGGTCCAGTTCCAGCTCCGGAGTCAGCAGCTACTTCGGGAAAGTGTTCGCTGTGGGCCGGTATCAAGTCACCGTGGAGGAGCTTATCGCAGAAGGTGTGTATTTACAGCAGTTTAGCTGCTCAATGCCCATATACAAAGCTCTGTCCCACATGAAGCACCATATTTTCTGGGACACACCCGCTCCTCCCCTGTGTTTGCAGAAAATAAGTCACAGAACAGCTCGTCTGCTCTGTTCCTTTTATGGGGTTGCACTGGCAGTTTAGTTTTCTTCCCCCTAAACATTTGCTTATTTCCCAAGAAATTATCTGCAGAGTGTTGGAAATGGGTCAACGTGCTCTTCCAGGCTATGGGGATTTTGGCACCTACAACTAGGAAACCAGGGATTGGGTACATAGCTGCAGTTTTTATCTTGTCCCCACACAGCTGTAGATTACATCCTGTTCTAACTGCTCCACTGGGGATATTCCCCCAGAATAACAACTGTAAAAGTCTCTAGAGCCGTCATGCAAAGATCAGCCAGTATGAACATTTTAGCTGCCTTTGTCTAATGGGGATTTTTTTTCTCACTTTTAAGTTGAAGTTACAAGTAGCTGTTTTGCCACAAACTAGTAAAGACGAGTTTTATTATTGCCTTCTATTTTGATTTGGCTGTATTATGCAATTGCAGAGTATTTAGACCATTGAGAATGTGCTTCTGCTTACTGGAAACATTTAAAATGTGCTTAAGAAAAGGCATTGTTCAGAAAGTTGAAATGAGAGATTCTCTGTGTTCACTCAGTCACACAGGCGAGCGTGAAATGAGGAAGTGTGGCAACAAACGTGTTTCACAAAACAACTGTTGTTTCACAAATGGGATGTGCTTATTGAGGTAAACCCCTTGGTTTCCTTATGCCCCATTAGTCCCAATAGTCATCCTAATTAATCATTCAGGACTCTGTGAACTAAGATGTAAGAACTTATGTATTAACTAAGTCAACTAAACTGAACACAAGATTAAAAAAAAAAATCCTAAGACTAGTCCATGTAGTAACTAAATACTTGCCACATGATTCACAAGCATGACAAAAATGTCAATGTTACTCATGAAGTAACGTGACATTTGTTTAAAAAAAGTTATTGTACTACAGGTATATGGTGGCTTAACTGTGAAATCTACATTAGTAAATTGACATGGCTGTTGTCTTGTGACCTTATACAATGGATGGTTGTTGAATTTTGTCTTTAAGTGTTGTGTTTCTTCTAAATCATCACACCCATAGTAATAAAATCCAGTTGAAAACAAGCTCTTACAACCTTTCCTTTTAGCACATTACCTGATTGATTCATATTCATAGCGCAACAGAGTGGCTTATTTATTTTGAATTACCTGCTCCTTTCCAAGAAAACTACATTTGTCTAGTTGGAATAAGGAATATTCACAGAAAGTAAAGAGCTAATTCTGCTGTAGTGTGACCTGGATCAGCATAAATCATATTGATTACATGTCTTATAAACTAATTGGTGACTGCCAAATCATTCTTTGACAGTCAAGATAAACAAAGACCAGTAGCATGGCAATTCTGACCTGACACACATGCCTCTTCAAGCAGCACACCTCTGTAAACGTGCTGTAGTGTCACACTGTAAATCTGATCTCACTTGCCTAAAGGAGAAAAAAAACACAACACCCTCCACTAGGAGTCATGAGCCCGTGTCAGCATATAATCATGTGAACGAGCTGAGAGCACAGGGTTACATTTCAACTTTTGCTCATCATTTTGACTAGAGTAAAAGGTGGCTCTCTGGCCTGAGCAGTTAATCATATAATTGTGTATTTTGGCTCACAAACACCACCAGCCTGTAGATAACATGTTGATGTCGAACATTAGCTGTTTTGCATTGAGGTTGACAGAGTGCCATCATGTTTTAGTACATCACAGTAGTAACTGGTGGACATAAAGTGTCCTTCTCAAAGTCTGTGTATGGAAGTAGCAGTTCTGACTTACTTTAACTGAATTTCAATGCCTATTAAATCAGCCACTGTGGAATGTTTTTAAGTAGTAAAAGGGGACTTGCTGAACAAAGTCAAGTAAGTTCAACCAAAGTACCAGGCTATAGTATAAATTGCCATGGCATTTTTCATATTTTCCACTTTTTGTGCTGACTGCAACCAGATATCGTTTTTTTTAAGGTCCAACTGAAGAGGAAAATGGTCTATAAAGTAGGATAACTGCTGTTAAATGATGACACAGTAGGTTGAATTGCACCTCATACTCTTCCACTGTAACTGCATTTATTAAATTTGCTAATTTTCTCCATAACAAATTCATGTGAAGTCCAAATGAGCTTCACATTGATAATATTACAGTTGTATGGCGATATAGCAGGTACCCAATGAACAGGCCACTTTAGTGTGTCAGATCTAATCTTTTCTTCTTCTCACTCAGAAACACAACACCACCAACCACAAACCAACTGTTGTTAATTCTTTGCTGAGGTTTGGGTGTTTGTGGCTGGAACAACTTTTCAGGTGACCAGCCATTATTTGAACACCCTTCACTATTTTTAGACTTACTTTTGTGTCATATAGTGTATTATTACTTTGGGATTTACCCAGCATTACAGGGTGACGTCTGCAGAGTCACCTCAGATTTTGGGACATGTAGTGCTTTGTCATTGAGCTCCACATTTTAAGCAGGTGATACACAGTTGGCTTTTTGGCTTAGAAGTAGAGCCTGAATCAGCTGCTGAAATGTACAACTACACCACCAGTCAAAAGTTTGGACATATCTTTCAGTGTTTTTTTTTTTTTTTTTTTGTATTATTATTATTATTATTATTATTATTATTATTATTATTATTTTCAAGATTGCACACTGAAGGCTGAAAGAACACTTGTTTTATTTGTTTGATAGGATCCCCATTAGTAACATCCAAAGGTGTCTACTAATCTTCCTGGGGTCCAAGCACATGATATGATTATTTACTATGAACAGCCACGTCCCTCTACATCAGCAGAGCTACAAACCTTACCAAGGACCACACCTGTCCTGCAGACAGAAAACACAGATCGGCCAGGGCGCACACTTCAACATTCAGGGACCTATTTGTCCAAAAGCTATATGCACATTAAAGTGAGGTTAGAACTGTGACAGATGGCTTCATGAAAGCAGTAGTAATTCCACTTCGTCAAAGTTTTATGTGATTAAATTCAATTCAATCTTTATTTGTATAGCGCCAATCATAATCGCCGATTATCTCTAGGCCAGGGGTGTCCAAACTTTTTTCACCGAGGGCCACATGCATAAAAATATAGAAGGGGCTGGGCCGCTTACTAGAAAT
>JAQQAE010015182.1:0-12137 GCA_029823295.1 Pseudamia nigra
CAAAAAGTTGCTTATCTTAGACACTATTATTCCAAAGGATTCACAAAGAGTTAAAGGGAATCACAGGCCAGTTGTGGCCCATCACTATGCAGAAAGGTTTTCTTTTTTGCCCTAGATTATTTGATGACAGTTTGTGGTGTGTGACTCATCCATTAAACTGCTGGAATACACAGTGGTTTATGCTAATGCTACTTGTAATGAATGAGTGTTTTGGCACAGGTAAGCAAAAAACATTGGCTTGGAATCCTGCTGTGTGTTTTACTTATAGCGTAATGGCCCGCTGACTGTTTTCCAGAATGTAGGCTTGATTTAAACCTAACTTGAACCTAGACCGCTCTGACATGATGCTGGGAAGCTCAGTAAAAATGAAACAACATGAATGCACATAAAAAGAATAATTTACAACACAAAGGGATGTCTGTGTTAGATAATGGGAGGAATGATGGCCTTTTGGTTTGTGCACCTATGATGTGAGACACAGAGAAGAGTATATCATACTTCTGTTGATCTTTGCAAGAGACAGAAAGACTTTATTCCTGGAGAAAGAAATCTACTGGGCAGCTTTTTGACTGGAACTAACGGAAAACAGTTATGTTTAGTCTACAGTTGTTTTCCTCTGTGTTGTCTCATTTCACTGGATATATTGTCGGATGCTTAAGTATTTCGATGCTCATACATGCTAAAGGGCATTGTGTAAGAAATAAGATGTTCACTGCTTAAATCGTACACATATTATTTGCATTTAATACTGGACAGTGTTTGGCTATGTGCAAGGATAGATTTCTCAAGTTTCATTGAAAATAGTGAGCAAATTCAGTAATTCTGTGTTACGCATGTGAGGAATATTTATCAAATGAATGATTTGATGCAATCTGTGGTTTCTCTGTTTTTTATTATCGTTCTGTGATTAGCTGTGTGTATGTCCGTAGGACGCTGACATGTGTTGCCTATATGCGAATTCAGATTGTATATGTGTGGATTTTTGTGTTTGTGAGTGCTTTTGCATGTCTGTGGGTCTTTCTCATCTAAAGTGAGTCGTGAAACCTAATTGCTTACACATGTGGAGGATTTTCAAGTGTTTAGAATAAAGTTGGTTTCAAGAGCAGGCAAAAAAAGAAAATGTATGAAGAAAAAAAAGCAGTATGTAGCTACAGACAGCCAGCATGAGCCCCTCCCTCTGCTGAAACCAATGCCTTTCTCTCTCTTGGCTCACAGGAATAAAGGTCAGAGGTCATGGGGGAAGATCCCTGTGATTGGACACAGGCCTGTTGTATCTAGTCTAAGACACAGTAAAGCTATAGAGCGTAATATGACACTCCCAAGTCTGATCAAAGTGATATAATAAATGAAAATTCCATAGTCAAATATCTACCTTGTAGCCACTAAATATATAAGTAAATACAAAGCAAATGAGGCAAAGAGAAAAGGCTGGCATACCAGCCAAACCTCACTTTGCCCCTCCTCTCAGCCCTCAGCCCTTCTAAAGGGGAGATAAAATGTTCCAGAGACAGAGAACCAAGCACAATTTCAAAGATGTATCAGAGAGTAAAGATGGAAAGTGCTTTTAATCTTGTGTAACTCTATAGGGCTCTAAATGGGAAGGGCTTCAGAGAAAAGATCCTTTAAAGCGGACATATAATCCTAATTAAAACACAGAACAGAGCTTCCACTTGATCTAAGGGGGCCTCAGCTTTGGCTCAACCATCTCCTGGTTCAGGGTCTTTTATTGTTGTTGATGTCACTCTAATGAAATAATGGTCACAGTCTAAAGAAAGAAATCAGGCGTTCATTACTGCTGTCCTGCAGTGCACTAATGAATACCTTTACTTTATGCCAGCTCCTATTTGCAGCAACATTCAAAGCAAACATTTCCATTTTATCAGACATTCATTATTTATAATTGGCACACTATATCACTTTTACACTTTTTATAATTCAGATTATTGTCCATTTACTTTTTATCATTATTGCAATCCCTATCTCGATGATATATCATTGTTATAGGCCCTATTGCTCAGGTTTAGATGGTCAAAAAGTTAGAGCTATCATGTAGTATTGTTATTTTTTTTACCTAATCTTTGTCCGTTTTCTACCATGGTGTATGGTTCACCCTTCCATCCCTATACCCCTGCTCACCCTAATTCCCCCACCACCTCCCTTCCCTTCCATTGATCAGGGTAATTGAGAACAGCCATGTCCCCCCACTTCTCTGCCGTCCTCTCCTGCAACCCCTCCCCAGCCTCATGAAAGCCCAGACATCTGGTCCACATACACCCCAAGTCTTCATTCCCCAGTCACCTCCAAACCCCTAGTCCTTCTCGGGAATTACCAGACATATTCCCAAGACATTTGAGTGGCTGGAGAACAAGAAGATGTAAAAGAGCAAGAAAACAAAAAGATGAAGAGCAGGGGGTGGGTGGGGGGGACTGAGGACAAATTGAACACACAACAAAAGAAACAATTAAAATGAAGCCACATAAAGCTTGATGTAACCTTGGTATAATTGTAAAGCTCATGTCCAGGCATCCTGAAGTGAATAAATAACATGTAGATGTATTTAAGTCGACCCACAAAACCTGCAGGGAAGAACAAGCCACTTGTTTTACAGTATGTTAAATAAGTTGCATTGCCTCTTCAAACAGGGCATGTAATGTCATCAGAAGGTGGCGCTGTAGGCTGCATTAATCATGACTAGTACACAGAAGAAGTAAAGCATTCTGTTTCTGATTTCCATCTAAAATATTTTGTTCATAGACAAGACAGTTATAACCAACATTCCTGGGAATAATTTTGTTTGCTCATTGGTCTAATCCTGAACTAAGTGCTACATTTTTCAGATTTAATCAGAATATCTGTGAAGATGCTGATCAGTCTCTTCAGTTAAAGCTGCAGTGCAGTCACTGAAGAGGAGCTGCTTCCACAACGTGTGTGCACTATTTAGTCTACCACTACGATCATTTGAGTAACTGCAGGAATTACAAACACGAACATTATCTGCATAAGTCCCAGAGTCGTTGCTTAGCACATCCCAGTGCCGTCCTTTCACTTTGTTCATCAAAAAAACACATATGTGTCCAAGCAAGATGAACAGTGACAAAACTTTTTTAAACCATGCTGATCAGTATGGTCACAGGAAATTTAGCTGTGGGTCCTTTGTTTCTCAGCCATTGCAGTGTTGAGCCACACATGCTACAACTGCAGGAGGGCGTGCGCCACACAAACTGCATGTGCAAAAAAGAGAAGTATCTTGAGTGTGTCAATTTTCATGTCCCTTATACACATTTACTCTTCCAAAAAAATGTTTAAAAAAAACACCTCCAGTGGTGAGAAAACATTTTTGGGAAATGTTTCAGTTTCCATAATTATTTTCTAACGTAAAACTTCAGTAATTACATATGTGTTAATCCCTGTTATATATATTGAATATCTGACAGGTTCCTTACTTATCAGTCTAAAGGCCCATTTATACTCTACGCAAGTGCATTGTGTATCGAACGTTGTCAAACGTTGCTGGCATTTATACTCCAATGTGTACTTTACGTGGGCGTGGATGTACACAATATACCCACTGCTGGGCAGTGTCGAGTTCAGACTGTCCTCTAGTGTGGAGTTGCAGTGGATTTCTGTCTGAAAATACTAATCAAAAAAAAAATTGTCATGAGTCATTATACTCTCAAACATTTTATTTGGACCCTCTAATACAGTAAGTGATCTGATCCATCTTTAACTTTTTGCTCTGTTATTAAGATACTATGGCAAATAATCCGACACATCACGGCCGTGCTGAGGTTTGATTACATGTTGCTATGATAACTGGTGTCGCTCGGACATTCGTATCTTCTATGTATTTAACATGGACATAGTTTTACCTGAGATACACTCGACTGCAGTTGTGGGTAAATGTTTACACTAACAACACTGTCATATGATTTTGTCTAACACTGCCTGGTGAAGTTTTAGCATGTCTGTAGCCCAGCAGTTAGTTAGCTTTCCCTACACTCTGCTGGCACCCCCCGCCATTCATACAAATATGGTTGCATCCTATTTTTGCCTCCAAGATGACACTAATATATACAGTCTATGACACAGCCTCTCCTCAAAAAGTTGAGCCATTTCTGTTAATCTTTCAGTGTTCATGTTGAGTTCTGTTCTTCTTCTATTCTTCCACCACATGAGCTGTACTGTGCTAGAGCGCCCCCTCAATTTCCGGTGGCACTGCACCATTTTCTATGTAGAGGATGGATCCATAAGTCCCTCGAAAACGTACCAAACTTGTAACATAATGCACGCTGAGACTGGAGGGAACACCCCCTCTGCATGAGTGTACGGACTTAGCATAGAGTATAACTGGGCCTTTACCCCTCTTCCTCAGGACACATGAATGGGAAATAACACACAACAAAGACAGCCTTGCTCTATTAGAGTAGTGCATTTCACACATGATGTAACAATGTAAAAAATGTGACAAAACAAAACAGACAAGAGAGGGAGTCTTGGCCACAGAGAAAATCTGCTGTCTAATGAGTCATGTCAGACACCAGGAGAACTCATACCAGCATGAATGATGATGATGTGAAGTTCAGTGGCTTTACACAAACAGCAGTCATGTAGAAATACTTTTTGTACTTTTTACTCTTTAATGACATTTCAGGGCTTTTACTTTTGCACTTGTAATAATGTCAATAGCTTCTACTTGGACTTTGCTACGTTTGCTGTTAAATAAGTAAATATATATACATATTTAATAACACAGAGTGACTTTTTTTCTATTAATTGTGCACTGGTACATTTTCATAGTAAGAATAAAGGAGATACTATTTGGAAAGTGTCTAAAAGGCCTGATTCTCTGTGCGGCAGGGGAGTGATAATGTGGACATAAAGGCTTTGGTATTGGGTATTGTGTTGCTGTAGTTAAAAGTATAATGACTGCAAAGAACTGGCAATCATTTATTTCAAAATACATTGTACTATTCCAAATTATTTGTACAGTGTGTGTGCAAGTCTTTTTTCTGTTCTGCAGTGGATGATGATATGATAAAGGAAGTCTGGGATTTTAGGTTTTATGTATATGTGCATGCGTAAGTATGTCTGCGTGGGTATGTGTGCTCATCCAACACAGCAGCAGCGGTGGTGTAAGTTACGTGTTACAGATAGAGATCAGGCAGGGACAGATTTAATTAACAGATATCTCTCCTTAATGTAGATTCTTTTGGCTCCCTCAGATACATCCCCTTGTGCTTATCCAACCAGAAATAACTTATCTTCCTTCTGCACTAGTCGTAATGTATTTCTTACAGCGTTTAAGGGAACAGGGTTTCGGCAGAGAGACTACACCTTCATGTTTACTCACAGCAAACAGCAGAGGATGAGATTAGTGTTTGGAGAATTGTCACTAATATCTGCAGTATGTATAACATCCACATACATTTTCTGTCCCATGCAGCTATCCACAGATTGCCTTTGGAAACTGCACGCTTGTGTGTGGGTGTATGTATGTGTGTGTGTGTGTGTGTATGTGCGAGTGTGCGTGTGTGTGTGTGTGCAAGTGTTAATTTGCTCGCCATAAACTAAAGCTAATAGAGATTTGCCCTTTTAATATCTCTCAAGGTGACCAGATTACTGACATCAATTAAAGCAGGTCCCATTGGCTGGATGCCCAAAGCACACACTCACCCTTAGAGGAAAAGAAGGCATCATCATCCAATAAATCACCCTAGGAGAGAAGAGAAAGGGAGAGAGAAAAAAAAAGTGAGTAATAAAGAAAAAAGCAACACAGATAGACAAGGAGAGGGAGAAGAAGAAAGGGGTTAAAGAAACTTCAGGAGATTCACAAAAGCTATTTGCCCTACAGGTCACATAGAACTTGTCTCTACAATTGTAATGAAGTAAATAATAAAATAAAGTTTAATGCTTATGGATTTCATATATGAGTTTTACTATGAGTACAGCAGTGAAAGTTGATTCAGTTCAGTGATGTGGAAACACTCAATTGGATTTAAGAGGAACTGGGAAATAAAGAGAAAAAAAATCAACTTTACAAAAAGAGAATCTCAGGGTCAGTGTTTGTGTTTTTATTTCTGATCAGCGTGTTTTTATGTATGCACGTGCACTTAGACTTGCATGTGCGTGCAAATGTACAGTATGTGTGCATGTGTGTGTGTGTGTGTGTTTCCACAACTATTCTAGGAAATGGTTCATCTCACTCATTAACATTTTACACTGATAGTTGTGAGTTAAAGTTGCTTTAGTGCAAGTAAAACTACAATATCTAAGTCTGCCGGCAGGCAGCCCACTCTACTCATACTTAACCTTGTGGATTCAAAGTATTACACATCATTATAGAGGAATGTAAGGGCCTGTGGCTTGGTGGCTTGTTCAAGAGACTGATCCACAAGTCAAATTCCCATATTTATCCCGAGCCTCTTTTTTAGCAATATTTCTCATTCAGCTTCTGTTGTAGGGTTACTAAAACTAAATCACTGAAACGGTTCTGATGAATTCATTGCATGTGATGTAACAACTATGTTGATGAACTTCATCATTTTGTATGAGTGAGGTAACTAATAGTAATCATTCCCGAGACAGTATCTTGAGTACTATACAAAGCTGCTACTGCAAATACATGAACAGTACATACAGGGCATCAACTGATTCAAACTGAATATGCAGAATGCCCATTTAGGCCCACTTTAACATGCACATACACACACAATGAATCTATCATTAAAAGGACTAAAATACAATCCAATGACACATAGCACTCTGTTTAAAAGCATACTTTGAGGGGGAAAGAGGAACTTTAATTAACCCAGGTTGCAGATAGGAGGAAAGGAGCTGTTATCCTGTGGCCTCTGGCAGAGTGCCTGTCCAGCACTGAGGGGTGAAATATATTCTTATGGATCTGGAGTCAGCAGCATGCAATATTCTCCCTTCATACACACACATTAACCTTGCAGGTGTGAACACGGACAAAGATTAGGACAGATGATAGCAGGATGGGATACAAGAGATAAGGTGACAGACGAGCAGGTGAGACAGAAAGGGAAAAAGAAAATAAATTACCCTAATATTTAACAGTGCACAACAATCAGCGATGAAATCAAAGCATTAACAAGTATATACTAATTTCTCTTATGAGGAAGTTGTCTAAATCCTTTAGTTAGACAGTTTGTATAATGGTATGGACCAAAACACATGTAATCATTGTTCTTTTTTTTTTCTTATTAAGACATTAACATGCTTTTGCGAAAGTGTACACCTAAACCTACCACTTCATAATGCACCACCTTCCCCGTTGGCTTATCCTGTCAATGCCCACCACCCGCCCACCTCTCTTTCTGCTTCTTAACCCCCCGCTTTAGTGACTCCATAGACCTTGGGTGCAGCTTTCCCAGACGGTGATTTAAAATAACAATTGCATGCATATCAGGTTTCAGGCCTCTGAAATACATGTGAGATGAGGTAATGTGATCAGTCCAGAGGGCCATACAAACCGTTCTGTTACATTCTCTCGTGGTATAGGTGCATGTATGTGTGCACAAACTACATAAATGTGAAGTTTTTGAATGTGTGTTTTACTGTATGTTAAATGCTGTCCAGGTCTTACATGTGCAAAACTGTTGACTTAACAGCAAAGGTAGATTATCTTGTAAAATACAATTTTATTTACATCTTGCAAGTATGAATGATTAATAATGCATAGTTCTTAGATAATCAAAAAAGGAAATGTCCATCATATTGAACTCCATGTCAAGCATGAGAACATTGCGTCTGTTTTCAATTAGGTCCCAAGTTAAAACGGCATTAAATTCTTACATGGTTTCATTGAGTCAAAATTACAACTCAATTAATACCCCATAAAATGGTCAGAGAGTTAACGATTGAGCAAAGAGACAGAGCCATAACACTACCCATAACATTAAAATCAGAAGTCAGGGTTGCATTGCCTCAGTGCACATGGAGAAACACAGGACGCTTGTCGACCCTGCAAGTGCCAGTGAGTAAACACTAATAATAGCTTCCATAAAGCCACTCATATGGCACCGCGGGCCAGGCCTACGGGGACCATTAAAAATGCCGTGGCTGAGGGCATCCCTCACAAGATCTGGCTAGAAGTGTTGTGGTTTGTGTGACACGAGTGGATGGCGGCACTGTGAGGTGATAAGGGTGACTTGTGAAAACAAAGAGCCAGGGGGACAGATACGACAAGCAATTAGAGAAGAGAATAAAAGCAGCCATTATGCTAGAAAAGAAACTACAGGTGAATGCTCTGCAGTGATGGAGCAGCACTCTGATTAATAGTAATACCAGGAGAATTGTTTCTCTGATTAGAAGGGACTGAAGCCATGCATGGTATGTCCGTTCTCTGGGATGATTTGTGGACTTCTCAAGCAGCTCTGCATGAAACACTAACAACCTACCTGAATATAGTACATAAATAAAATGCTAAGAAAACAAGCTAAGTGTAGGAAGTTATCCAAAGGAGTTAAGAACCAGGAGTGTTTCTTTTCATGCTCATGCTGCGCTCCAAGTCTTTGGTTCTATCGCTGCCCACTCCCTAGTTGTACCAGTGTAATTCTCTTGCCTCATGTCTCAACCCCCCACCCCTCACTACATGACTTTAATAAACACACACTTGTGGTTTAATCTCACAGTAACACGTTCGTCTTACTGCAGAGACAGGGCTGAAATCATTCATTCCTATCCTCCCCCACAAGTTCCTTTTATTCTCTTGACTCCCATCCCTCCCATGGCAGGTACCTTTCAATTGGGTAATCATTGCTTAAGTAGCCATTTCCATTACTGCCCCCTGTTGAAGGTTGGCCATGTAGAAAAGGCAGGGCCTTGTAGGTATGGCTGCTAATGGGGCGACAGACAAGGCCTCCCTATTCTGTCAGGTGTAGCTTAGAAGGAGAGCTTCTTATCAGCAAGCCACAGCCACCATTCCTCCCCAAAATGGCTTCTCCTTACCACCTCCCTCCTTTTTTTTCTCTCTCTCTTTCTATTTGCTGCCATTCCCCTTGGCTTATCTATAACTCCTATCCACTCTTGTAACTTTAATATAACTGAGCAAACCAAAGGTAGCCTTTTTCATTTGTACAGATCTTTGAATTCTATTTGCAATGATGACAGGTTACTTCACATAATTCACAGGTTTGCCAAAGTGAAATCTGCTGCATCTGAGAAGAGCATTCATAGTCAGGACTGTATAAAATAATTTCAGCAATTTCCCGAAGTCTTTTTGCTGTATATTATTCTCAAATTTTACCACTTTGCTCTGTCTGCATGAAAATACTGAAACAACTTACACCACAATATGCAATCAACCATTACTTATCTTTTCCAAATATTTCTGCACATTCCCTTTTATCCCTGGATGTGCGCAATTAAAGTGCAATCTCCTCTCCTGCTCCCCACCTCAATCCCATATGTTCTTGAGTGGCGAAGCTGTTGAGAAAGAGAAGTGTTAACCTCCTCTCCAAACCGCAGGCAGAAGGGCTGCATTCCTCCCCGAGTACTCAACGTGCTGTTTATCTGCATCCGTGCACTCTGTCACCATGGCAACCCCAACCACATACACTGGCCTGTTTGACTCTGTTTAATTTTTTCCTCCTTTTTTTGATTTCATCACTGGGCTCCCATGCACACTCTCACTAAGATAAACAGAGATGGAGCCCATATTCAGCCAAGCCTGCGTGAGTTTATTTTGAGTCTCCGCCCGGTTCAGTCCATGACGCTGTTTCGCCAACCCTCTCACTTTTCACAGCTTGAAAATTGGAAAATGCTCAGGATTTGTGAAGCAGAGGAGACTGGAGCTGTGGTTTGAGTTGGCTCGACTCATCTGAGACATAACGCCCCAAATAGTTTCAGAGCAGCGTGTTCATTGCATGGCTTACGACATGTCAAATTCAGATATGAGATCGTCTAAAAAAGTGTAGCCTCTGGGAGCAGTGAAGATTCATTATTTATCTGTTTACACACTGTCACCAATACCAAAATAAACACATTTTATCACTCTTTTTCATACATGGAATGCACATGCAATCAAACACAACCTCGTCATATTCAGAAAATCACTGGGTGCCAGTGAGATGAGCCCTAAAACTCACATTAATATACTAGCCTGTAAGACGACACTTTGTTCTCTTAATTAGCACTTCTTCTCCTCCATTCAGCTGGCGTTCCAGTGGTTGACTATTCCTTTATTAGGCAGGATTCCATCTCCAGCTTTCCAATAGGCACTTAACTCTTGCCTAATAGAGGATTTTCCCACACTTCCTCTGACAAGCCATTCAACTGAGAAGAGTTAATTTGTTTCTAATGCTTGGCTAATGGAGGATCCTGACGGCAGGAATTGAGTGCTGGATTTTTTAGGATTGACTTCCTTGCCACATCCTTAAATAGACTCTTTAAAATGACAATATTTCTCAATAAACCACAAAGTTGTGGTTAGGATCAGGTTACCTCAAGGTATTAGGACTAAGAAAGGGGACGGAGGGAAAATGAAAAACTGTATGCGAAGCTGCAATCCACTGCACTTCAGGTACAAAGTCTAATGAGAGGACACAGTCTTAAACCCAGAAAGGAACTCTCTCTTGAAACTCTGCAGACTATAGACTGTTGCATTTTATTTATTTATTTATGCTTTTACTCACTGAGGATGTCAGAGGGGGTCTCTTCGGGACTATCTCTGCCGTGCAGTGGCCAGTCAGTTAGCATGTGAGTGACAGGTTGTGGCACTATCAGCTGTCCGGCTGCACACCAGGAGTGTCAGCGAGAGAGAGCAGGGGGTGAGGGTGAGGATGAATGCGGAGCCATGCCAGGGGAAGGGGATGAGGCTCAGCGAGGGCTATCTGGAAATAGCACTGTGGCTCAAATATGGCGGCTCTAATCAATCTAATTCCGTCTGTATGCTCTGGTCTTCTCTCTCAGACATTTCGCTGTGTCAAGATAACCTTATCTTAACCTGCCACATCCTTTACAATTAGCGCTCTCTCCATAGACACGAACAATAGCTCTCACCAATACCGTCAAACACACACAGCTATTCTCTCATGTTTGTACACACACTGGCTATTAAAAAAAAACATCGGAAAGTCTTGTCTGTATTTGTGCCTGTAGCTTCAGTTGAATTTCTGAATATTAATGAAATGAAATAAACAGATTCAAGGGGGACACCTGTGACTTGGAATTAAGGCCAAAGTATCTTTAAGTGTAATAAACCCACCGCCTGCTATAAACCATGACTCCTATCGACTTCTATTGAGCTTCTCTCTGGAAATGTAGTCAATATTTCTCAAAAGTGGTTATGGCCTCATTTGCTTTGTTTAGACCGTATAATAGGCATTCTGGTGATGCTTTTGTAAATTATCGCTCTGTTAAATAGCTTTGATGGCGTTGATGTCTTTTGGGACTTGATTAACAGGTGTTCGTGGCTGCTAAGTCACACTTTCAGTGCTTTTGTTTTTGAATAAAATCCACTTTTCCCCCTGACAGACATCTATACTGTAGCAATAAGTTACACCAGTGGTTCTCAGCTGGTGGGTTAGGAGACAAAAATGGGTGGTGGTAAAAGAAAAACAACTGATATGACTGAAAGATGGCATGTCACATTGAAGTTTGCGCAGCATTATTTTAATTTATATTCATTTTATTTTATACAATGTCAGTGATTTCCTTGATTGATTTATTTTTTGATTATTTTGTTCATTTTTTGATAATTTTTGTTATTATGGATTCTTTTTATTCTTGATCTAGATTATTTTACTAATTTTTTGATATAGCTGTTTGTTTTGTGTATTTTTTATTTTTACTCATTGTTTGTTGTTGTTATTTTTCATTTTCACTTTTGTGGTTGTTCAATTGTTTTATTATCATTTTACTACTAAGGAATGTACTAATTATCAAAGGTAGTATTCAAGAACACTTACTCCTTTCCATGTACTTGAGTACAGTTGTGCCCCGGCTAACGAATTTAATCTGTTCCAGTGTCACAATCTTTGGGCGAATCATTCATTAGCCGGAGCAAGTTTTTCCATAGGAATACATGTAAAACCAATTCAGCGCCCTCTGTGGCGCAATCGGTTAGCGCGTTCGGCTGTTAACCGAAAGGTTGGTGGTTCGAGCCCACCCAGGGA
>JAQQAE010015183.1:0-12137 GCA_029823295.1 Pseudamia nigra
TGCTCAGCATGTTTTCCCTCTCATACAGCACATAGAGCACTACAAACACACAAACCTAACACTGTTGTGTACAAAAACACAGCTCTCACAGTTATAATTACCATTACTGTCTAGTCTTATGCCAACATGGAACAGGAGGCAATAAGACAACTCACTCTGGTAGGTTGTGAACAAGTCATTATTGTTCCCTCTCCTTGGACTGTAATATCCACACTTTTTTCTCTGTTCTTCATTTAAAACATTTCTAACGAAATCCTGTTAAGTGGCAGAATAATGCCTATAATTCTTACTACTTGCACTTTGCTGATAACAGCACCACTGTATACAAATTGGTGCCAAATAACATTTAAGATCATTTTCTTAGTCTTTGTTTTTGTGCTTATGCCAGGGTGTTGCACATTTATGTGTCACTTCTAAGCCCATTCCCTGTGGGGTCTGAGGTACAAAGGTTGCTTTATTTAACTAGAAATGGTTAAGGATTATCATCTCTTTTTCAGTACTACAAGCAGAGCGAAGGACCATCGCCTGCACAAACGTAATTAAATCCAAACATTATTGGATAGACTCTATAATACAGAAGAAACTGTATTCGGTGTATTACAAGATCAGCTGTCACCACACCTCCTACAAGAGTTGCATCATATGTGATTATGACAACGAAGTGACAGCCTCTTATCACAAGTGTTTGGTTGGAATTTGCTCACAACACCTCCACTGAACTGAAATTAGAACATTCAAAACTCTACTTTTTCTTCTACTGCCAGCACGGATCACTGTGCCAACTCTTATCACCACTTAAATGCATTAAGGCACAAGCTACATTAACACCTGTAACCCTCCGCCGTCTTTCAGTCGCATATATATAAAGGACGACTGACCTTTTGTAGTTTTCAAAAGGAAAATATATTTTTTTTCACATCTTTATTTTAGAATGTTTACTGCATGCCATTTTTCTTAGTGGCCTATTTTGCTTTTACCACTTAAGACACTTCCCCAGCAGACATGAACTGGCAGATTAAATATGATAACAGTTTAATAATCTGCAACAGAAATAGTACAGGCACCTACAGTCTGAATGACTAATATGCAGCTCTCTTCAGTGCACCATGTTGTAAATGGAGTGCCATTGGCATTTAATGACACTAAGCTGATAATGGTCTTATGAGGGGAATACAAATTAGTGTTCTTAATGTAACTGCAAAAAATGTCTGCATTTCAGACTTTTGGCTTGAGTGCAGTGATGTGAGTGAAATGGGAAAAAGGGCTGTGTCATTGTTCAGACGCTTCTGCAGTGCGCCTGGCAGAAGAGAGTTCATTTCTGTTGTTTTCTTTTGCTTGCATAGTAAAAAAGCACAAGAGGTTGAACTCAGGTTACATGGTACAAAGTGCTTGGGGAAAATGTTAACAGATGTGTCATGTTCTGTATTTTTTACAGAGTGCAACACACCCCATTTCTTGTGTATGAAATGTGACTTTGACATTAAAATGAAATACATCTGTTAGCAGCAGGCTCAAGGAGGAAAAGTAATGTCTAATAGTTCGAGTGCATTTCTCCCCTCTAAACTATCATTTCTGTGCAGTTAAGGCCTTGACTGGCTCGTCCTCAGAAAAGGGTGACTCACATGAGCATTTTTTTTTTCGCTAAAATAATCACTCAGCTCTGGTTGCCTAATTTCTCCACAAGTGTTGTTTAATGGAAAACATTGTCCAAAAATCTGTGTCTCCCCCACCCATTGTTGAGTAATGCAGTTAAATATGTTATACTTTTTGGAAAGCTGTACATAGAAACACGTTTATGAAGCCCTACGGTTGCATGTTTCAAGAGAAAATCTCAAAATGTGCTTGTTGTGCTTGTTTTAGGATGTGGGGTTTTTTTTTTCATCTCTGCTGCAAATGTTAGTCATTACCCAAAGCAAAATATGGAATAGGCTAAAATTGCGAAACGTTTTCTATTGGGCTGTTCATGTCACAGACTCTAAGACTCTAACACACACACACATTTTGGTACAATACTTTAACAAGGACACAGATATATAACACCTGTGTTGACCCATTATGGCCCTCCGCTCACTGACTCCCTGCCCCAGTGCTGCGGGCTGCTCGCCAGAGTCTTCAGCAGCCCCCGTGTCCACAAGGTACAGTAAGACTTATACTGTTAAACTGTGATTAACTTAATATTGTTTGAGCCAAATTTGACCTATTTTGACATTCAAGAGCAGTTAAAATGCCCTGTATTAGTTGTTTTTAGTCTGAAAATGTAAAGACCTTTACATATGCAAAAACATTTTCCTTTCTTTTTTTATACTTTTGTTCAGATCCTATAATTTCTTTGTAAATTGAAGCTGTTCTGGAGTGGGTTTATGTTATCGTTTCATGTCTTAAAAATAGGACCTGTTTTTGGGTGATCGTCATTGTTGTTTACCCATAAAAGTCATGTTTAAGAATCTCAAGAAGCACACTCCCCCTGCTCTCTGAAATATGAATTAATCATGAACTACTCAGTAAAGTCACACAGGCTATTTGTGCATTTGAAATCTGAGGTTCCACCTTTGATGTGCATACTCGTTTTAAGGAGTTTCTTTGGCTAGGGTAAATTTGAACGGGACCATACTGTATATTGAAAGTAGAAACAGTAAGGGATAACATAGAAGGAAAATCGATAACTAAAAAATGCATTTTTATTATTTAGGATGAAGAGCAGCTGTGTGAGCACGCACCTGCACAAGATGACACCATCTGTGATTTGGAAAAAACAGAAGACACCCTTGTACGTGTAGCAGGTGACTGTGGATCGGAGCACCATGAGGATCTGCTCGAAGGAGACCTCGGACTCGGCAATGCTCCGGCAGCCAGGGAGGCCTGAAGTTCCAGGAATCACCTTTGACCCCAGTGTATCAGCCCACACCATCCTAAGGCAAAGGTCCTGCCTCCCACAGTCAATGGGGTCACTGACCACTGCATCTGAGAGGAGGCTGGGAGTAACAGCTACAAACGGCCCCAAAAGGTCATGCTCCCCTTCTTGTGCTGACATGCAAGCAGAGACCGATGCGCAGAGTCAGAAAAACAGTTGCGAAGGCCAATGCTCTTTCTATAGTTTCACTGCTGATTTTCTCTGCTTGTTTTGTTTTTTCTAAGGAATTTTAAAGAATTCACCACTGAAATAGAAAAAGGCAACCGTCTTAAAACACAGGAAGCTGGTTTGACTTAACCTTTGTGCATTTTTTTACAAAGCAAGCAGGTTTTTATAATTTTCTAGTGAAAATGCAATATGTGAAGTCGCACATTAATTGCCAAAAGAGCTGCTTCATTCTGTAGCGTACACAACATGTTGGTTTGAACCTTTAGGGGAAATTGTTCAGGAACATCTACTGTGATTAAATACAATTTCTGCTCATGAGCTGATGGTGTTTTTGCTCCAACTTTGCTTTGCTTGCTTCCAACTCCTTATTAAACTTTTATTACACTGTTGTTGCTACAGTCCTTTTAACAGATTCGGATATATTCTGCTGAATTTAATACTCTCTCCATCTCCCTCCATGACTTGCTTATCATTCTGGGGTGTTAGTCAAATACTAACAGTAATTGGAGAAAAGGCTATTAGCATATAAGGTTTCCACTCAGTCCCTTAGTCATAGAATGCTCTTTGCTGCTTTTTGAGTGCATCATTATAAATCTCAGGGACTCTTGCCACGTGTGATTCCAGCTGGTGTCTACTGCACAAATCCAATCTGTGGAGGTTAAGTTTTGTGAATATGCACTGTTTCCTCTCATATTAATAAAGCCATTGTCCTTGAAGTGAAGGCTTTCTGTTTTATATTATGTATGCATGGTTGCATCTATGGAATGCTGCTCTGTTTCTTTTGTCATTTGCTGCAGAACTGACTATGAATTCTCATGTTTACAAAACAGACTGAATGATAGCAGCAGGATTTCATCATGTCTATTAGTCCTTAGATGCATATATTGAACCTTTCGTGCTACTAAGGGGCAGTTCACACAAAACAGCAGGTTCAGACATGGCATTGCGGGAGATGTTTTTACATTGTACTCATGAGGAAC
Organism: Pseudamia nigra; assembly: GCA_029823295.1. Taxonomy (NCBI): domain Eukaryota; kingdom Metazoa; phylum Chordata; class Actinopteri; order Kurtiformes; family Apogonidae; genus Pseudamia; species Pseudamia nigra. Next base: position 4,060 of record JAQQAE010015183.1, read on the forward strand.
TCAACAGTAATTTCACTTTTCCATTCTGATAAAAGTCAGAAATGTTTCTACTTAGAATTCTTCACTAAAGTACCTGCTAACGAGTGCATCAATTTCTATGCAGGAGGTTAATATCTGCTCTCAATAATGTGTCACAGCTTTTCAGACAATAAAGACACTGCCCGATTGTTATTTTCCTCAAGTGAGGTGAAATTTCCAATCTTCAGCAAGTCATATTCTATTTCAATAAATGCCACTTTAAATTATTGTATATTATTATAATTATGTGTCGCTTATGGAGTGTTTCTATGAGATTTTTAATGAGCTTGCGTTTTCACAGAATTGCCATGGATTTGAAATGTTTAAGTGGCTGAAATGATTTACGGCTAGCATCTCTGTCTGACTATGACTGCCACAAATAATATTTTTTTATGATGGTTAAGATATTGTTGTACATTGCAGCAATATTATGCCCTATTTCAGTTCAGTGGTTCTCAAATGGCAAGGCATAATAGGAAAGGGGGTTTGCACCGAAACATCTCTTCAAATACAGAGAACAGAATATTGTATTACCTACAAGTCATAGAAAATATGTACTCATTCAGAGTCACTGTCCTGTTAGAAACTGAATTCATTCCTGTAGCTCTATGGAAGCCTTTTGGGTGACCTTTGCCTTTAGCACTAGACTTTGAGAAGCACTGGTGAAATGTCTACATACTTTGATCATGTTTTAAATGCACAACAGTATGAGATGTTCAACACAGATGCAGAGTCTTGTCAGCTGTGAACTTTACTCAATGCAATAATCCCAGGTCATGTACTTTATAAGAGCAAGCAATTGTAAACATTTGAAATGGTAAAACGGACTGCTTACACTGACACTGAGAAAGACTTTCCAGCTGCAGAGCCTCGACATTGTCCACAGTGCATGATATCATTTGTTGACAAAAATGAAAACATCCCTCTTTTTTTCTGAAAAAAGCACTAACTGCTGCTCTGATGTATCCTACTGAGCACACATCTATCTATGGCACATCAACAAACCAATTTATTGATTGTCTCTGACTTCAACCAGATATTACAAATAGACATTAGCAATGAGCTTTTTTTTTTATCAGTTGTTCTTTGTTTTGTTGTTTTCATTCACCCACTATTTTCACTTTTACAGACAGTATGGAGACTGAAAAAACATTTTTGTAAGGTTCTGAACATTCAAAAATAACTCCAAAACATCCACTTTGAAGTGTCATCATAACAAGATATATGAATTATACAGTGCTTTTTTCACTTTTTTTTTTTCAGCGTCAGTATTCAAGTCGTTTGTAGGCCTTGCGTTGTCAAACACATCAAATATTCCTGTAGAAAAAAAAGCTGTCCCTTCAAATGCCACTGCTCAACTGAGGGAAATGAGATACATTCCAGATGTGGCCAGTGGATGTCCTCAAACACTTATTTAAAGTAAAGCTTTAATTCCACAAGAGGAGGAAACGGCACTCAATGCAAAATGAACATTAAATTAAAAGGTCTTTGGTGGTGAGGATATTTTCACAGTTTGGAGTGTGTCAGTAGTGATTTGCTTAAGTCCTTCGCCTCCCCGGCTGTTCTGACTCTTTCGTACCCTAGTACAGACATGGCATGGTGGCAGTAGTCCTCCACTTGTTTGATCTGCTGAATGCTGAGCACTGTTCTCCATGCACTAGCAGCCTGTGTGGCATTCCTGGATGAGACTATGAATGGCTTAGAGGATGAACTGGAGCCACTGGTCATGTTTAATGCAAATGATTCAATGTCATGGTTGGTGGTGAGGTTGGCAAAGCGATAGATGTTCCGCAAGATCTTAACTGGGTTCTCAACCAGATCCTCGTACCGCACAGCCATGTATTTCCCCTTCAGCCAGCTGGGTGGGTTTAAGGCAGTCCTCAAAGTCCTGGATGTGCGGTCGCAGATCACCTCCATGGCTCCTATAGAGTGATAGTCTGAGCCATCTTTCTTGTTGGCTTTGTGGCCTGGGTCCACAAAAGGTATCCGACGAAGTTTAGGGTCTCTGCTGCGAACCACCTGCAAATTCTCCCTTATCAGGCCATGTCTGGATTTGATCCTGGAATTGGCCACCGCCCGCGGGTCTCTGACGAGATGTATCACTTTTAAATCCAAAGAAGGGTCCTCCATGAGCGGAGCCAACACATTAACATCCAAAATGCGTACCCCTTTAATGACTATAGTGTTATATTTGAGGCACTCCTCCTCTAACAGTCTAAGGCTCTGAGGGGGACACTTTTTACACACCTTATCATCCACCATCCCCACCACCTCCTTCCTGTAGGCTGAGCACAGGGGGTAGGAGCACACTACTTTATTGAGGGTGGCTCCAAACAGTCCTAGGGAGGTAAAATTCTTGCCCCCGGGGCTGTTGTAAAGTTGAAAAACAGAGAGATCACAGCGGTATAAAGAGCTAAGCATGTCCCTGGCTGCCCCTTGTAAAGACACGGCATCACCCGGGTACAGTTTCTGCCAGATGTGCCACATTGGCTCATACAAGAAGAACACTTCAGGATTTTGGTTAAAAAGCTCCCCGAAAAAGGACGAGCCTGACCTCCATGTGGTCAGAACATAGATAAGCTGTCTCTTTTTAGCCAGAGAAGGCCTGTACAGGAAGCGAATGTCAGATCTGCTCTGATAGGTGGTGCTCCTCATCTGATGATTACACTGCTGTGGCTCCTTAGTCCATTTGTAATTAGCCAAGTTAAGCATGGTGAGGACGAGCAGTAAGAAATAGGCCATGAATAACACAATCCTCTTTCTGCGGAGGACTTTCATCACGATTCCAGGCTGTGCTATTATCTTGGTATGATTCCTGTAGGTTTTAAGCTTCCTCCCAAAGCCAGCATCCTTCTCCCAAGGCGGTGTCAACTTCAGTGGTTGATGATACTGTTTGCCTCTCATCTGTTCCCTCGGAGAGTGGGTCTCACCACTGGAAGAACGCTCCTTACATTGACAGAGAACAGCACGATGTGAGGGATGTATGTAACCTTTACTGGGAAGAGATGCCCAGCTGATTAGGTAATAGAGTCACCACCGATTCAAATCCACCACACGATGTGCCGTTTTTTCCCTGCACTGCGCAATGTTCTTCATAAATGGTTACGATGACGGTTTAGGTCCATAGCGAGCGTTGCGGTGATTCAGTGCGTGGCCCGCGTTCAAAACAAAAAGGAAGAAGCCTTCATCACTGTAACAGACGCCTTGTTTGCCCATGTTCAGCAGAGGCATCCCTGCGCACTGATCATCTGAGGCATCCTTGGAAATGCAGCTAAGATTCACACATCGCTCACAATGAAACGGTCACGACTTGCCGCGCCGGCTGCGCTCAGATCAGTCCGCGTCAGCCATCAACGGAGCAGCGGAGGCTCACTGTCCACAGTCACCGCGTCTTGGTGAAAGATTTCCCCGTTCTTCCTGCTGCTCTGCTCGTCCAACTAATACAAGCTGGACCGATTCAATCAGAATACAAGGGGAAAGGCCCGCCTACTGACGCACTACATTGGCCGTCTTCGTGGCGTCGTGTGTCAGCGAGCCACGCCATTGGCTGTGCGCTCCGCCCGTCTTCTTACGGTTTCAGTTTTGCTCCCAGTGATGCAGCGATGGTAGACTGTGGGAAATGATGCTGTTGTTATGGTTCAGAGAGCTCTACTTCAGGATACCAGCATCCTCCTTTCGCTCCACCCCTGTTAAAGACATAATAAGATATTAAGCAAAGCTTTCCACGCTCGGGTTAGGTTAGACTAAAGGCACATTCTCTGCCATCCCCCCCATTGTCTTCAACGCCGCTCTTTGTTTATTTGTGCTCAGCGGAAGTTACGTGATGTTTCTATTAAGAGTCTGGTTTTAATGTATTCACATCACATCATGCATCTTAGATTGGCCACGAGGGAGCAGGGGGATTAATATTTAAAATTAAATGTGCTCCTTTTTTGCCCCCTCCAACAACTGCCTCAAGAGGGGAATCCAGGTCTAAAAGCAATAACAGTTGTGTACCCTGAAGGAAAAAATACAGATTATTAATCACAAGTGTCAAATCTCAACATCTCAGCAGAAGTGATTCATGTGCAGCTGGGATTACTTTGTGACAGGAATGATAATGATGATTGAGTAGCACATGTTGATCATGGAACTTTTTTGTTCATCTTTTTTTTCTTGATTTTTTGGGTTCATTTTCGTGGTTATTGTGTTAATTTTTTAATTTTGTTTGTTATTCTATTTATTTTCACAAATATTATTTGCTCATTTTTGTGTACTTTCAACATTCAGTTTTATTCATTTTGTTTAACACCTTGTATTTATTATTTTCTTCAGTTTTTCTTTATTTAATCTTTTATTATTTGTGTTGGTTTGGTCCATTTTGGTGCAATTTGGTCATATTACTGAATATTTTAATACTAGTTTTGTTCATTTTGTTTGTTGCTTTTCAGTTCTTTTTGTTATCCTGATTATTTTGTTCTTTTTTCTTTATTTTTCTTGATCATATTAATTTTGCTTATGATTGTGTTTATTTTCTGAATTATTTCATTCAATCTTTTCACTTTTCTACATTATAATGCATGATATTATTTTTGTTCACTGCTTTGATTACTTTTTTCCATTTTGCTCATTTCTTTGATTACTTTGTACATCTTTGATTCATAGTCTTGATTATTCTGTTTAGTTTTATTCATTTAGTGTCATATATTTACCTTGATTATTTTGTTCATTTTTATTTTTGTTTGTCTTTTATTGTTGTGTTAATTTTGGGTTCATTTTATTTATTCATTTTACTAATTTTGTTCATTTTGTTTATTATTCTTTTCAGTTTTTGATCTTGTTTGTTAATTTTCTTGACTACTGTTATTTTTTTCATTTTGTTTGTTATTCTGTTTATCTTCTTGATCATTATGCTCATTCTTGTTCATTTTCTACATAGTATTATTTTTGTTCACTATTTTCCTTATTTTGTTTGTGTTTTCTCAATTTTGCAAATGTTTTTAATTATGACATTGATTTTTGTCCATTTTGTGGATATTTTGTTAACTTTCTTTTCATTTTTGGTTCAAACATTTTTCATGATTTTCTTCATTTTAGTTCATTTTGTTGATCTAGTGCTTATTTTCTTAATTTTGACATACTGTCGTACTGTACACGCTGGCATTCAGAAACCTATGCCACATCAAACATGCAAATCATTGGTATTTTGCTGTGGCGACCCCTGAGGGGAGCAGCCGAAAGGAGAAGAAGAAGAAGAATAAATTTAAAAAATAGGTTCAGTGTCAACTCTTATGCATTTTGCATTTAAATAATATAAGAAAATGCTATTTTGTGTGGATTTTATGGCTTGGATCTTGAGGAAGCACTGTGTTTCAGCTGGAACTGTTTGGGAAACTCAAAGATATTGTGCTGAAGTGTCACTGGATGTATTTGGAACAGTCAGCAACAATGACTGTCACTCTTCCTCAGTGGAATCAGCAGAAATCTGATTTTTGACAGCTGCTCCCCAGGAAGTGACAGATCCCGTGAAGCTATATAGCCATGTGCTTGGACAGAGGAAACCACATGCTCCGCAGATTGAAAATCATCTTCTCTAAGAGGCTTGCCAGATTGGGATTAAAACCCCACACAATGGAACAAACAATTCAGCAACAGATCATGGGCATTTGACCCCACTGTGAAATCTCTAGGCCCATAATAGCTATCCTTAGATTACATGTTTGATGGCATAGTTAGAGCGTATTGTATCTATGCTTGTTTTATGTAAGTCATTTTCGATTATCAAAGTGAACAAAATAGGTCTGTCTTTGTTCTCCTTCACAATGGCATAACATAACAAAAGATTTTGTTACAGGTCCGGTTACAGGCTCTTGTATGGGTACCTGAGTGAATCTAAGATACCCTACATCGGATTAGTACAATAATAGTGTTTGATTGTCCATTTTCCCCATAAACGCTAATTTTTTGCTCATTCAACGCAGATGTTTTCCATGTAAAAACCTTTGTGCACACTGCCCTCTGCTGGAGAACAGTGGGTTTACTGAGGAAGGAGACTGCTGCTTTATTTTCCATATAAAATGCAGAATTTTTTTTAGCCTATGCCAAACAGTTCGATAAAAATGATCTGCAGCCTGAGTGTTTTGAATATATTTAATGCAGATGAGCATAGACAATGTTCATTTGTCAGTCTGAGGTCTCTCTAATGAATCCTATGGACCTCTCCTGCTTGTTTTCCTTTTGTTCTGACTTTCTTGGATTTGTGCATTTTGTTCATTTTACATTCATTGTTTTTCCTTTTGTGGATTTTTTCTTCGTGACTGTTTTTGATATTTTTCTCAATTATTTTTTATTTATTTTGTTTATTATGTTATTTTATCCATTTTGTGCTCATTTATGTTCTTTTCGTGTACATTTTGTTCATTTTCTTGATTATTTTGACCATTTTTGACCATTTTTGTAATTATTTTGGATGCGTATGTTTATTATTTTGGCTAAATGTTTTCGTTATGTTCTCGATTTAATCTTTTGTTCATTTTGTTTAGTTGATTTTCCCAATTATTTTGTTCAAATTATATATTTTTTTATTCATCCCAATTGTTCTCATTATTTTGTTCATTTTTAAAAGTGCATATTGTGTAAATTTTTCTAATTATCATATTCATTTTGAGTTCATTCTCGTTCTTTTTTTGTAGACATTTTGTTCATTTTCTGGATTATTTTGACCATTTTTGATCATTTTTTTTACTTAAAAAAAAAAATTTAATTTTCTGATGATCATGATTATTATTTTGTTTATCTTAGTTCATTTTCTCAACTATTTTTTAAAATAATTTTTGTTCATCACATCGTTCCTTTTTTCTCATTTTTAAATTATGTTGTTTTTCATTAATTTTGTTGATTTTCTTCATTACTTTCTCCATTTCTATTCAAGTATTATTTGATTAATTTATTTTAATTTCAATATTTGGTTACATTTTTGCCATTGTCTTATTTTAGTTCATTTATTTGCTATTTTTTCCATTTTCTTGTTTTTTGATTTATTGTTATAGGAAAAGGTTTAATGTTCATTCTCATACATTACCCTTTAGATTTAAATAGTCAATTATAAACATGCTGCATCACATACATTTTCGAGTTTGGCTTCCTAGAAGATGTCAAATGCCTCTTTTGGGTTTTGAGCCAAAACAGTCTGGGAAACAACACGTCACACTGAGATGTAGGCTTTGTGCTGTGAGGACTGTTTTAAAGCATTTATCTTTTATTCTTCTGGCAGATAAAGTTTAAGTGATTTGTGTTAATGCCAACTCTGTATATATATAAAATCAGGCTTCAAATGACTTGAATATAAATGGAGCAGTTCACATCACGATCAATATATGAAGCAAATGAATCAAATGCCTTCAGTGGTTAGAATTTTAATAAACCAGAGTAGATTTGATAACTCAAGACATCAGACATTACAACTATAATGTAAGGCAAATAAATCAAAATTAGATCAACAAAGTCACATTTACTCCTTTACGACAGCACCTTTGCCAGCTGTAGAAGTGTAGAAATGCCTGCAACAAGCATTTTCACTATCAGAAATGTTATGATCTGATGTGTTTTGTTTTTGTTTCCTATATCGGTACCCTGTGATATAATGTTGTTATACTTGATTCACCGGGTAATTTTTAACAGCACTTCTTCTTCATTTCGTTTCAGCTTAGATATTAAAATTCAGCTCCAGCACCCTCGTCCACTTGAAAGTATAACAGATAAGAAATCAACAAAATATGTTTTAAATTTATTTAACAGCTCTCATATGAATGTCAAGTACAAACAGAGGGACAAATTCTGGTCAAGTTAGGGGTGTTTTTTTCTTTCTACTTTCACTAAAATCATGTTATTCAACTTGCTGCAGAAGGAAAAACACAGGTGTTACTAATGACACTAACAATGAGTCACTTAAGCGTGTACTCATTATTTTCCTCTTCAAACATGCTAACATGGTTAACATGTCAGAGAGGCTAGATTGCGATGGTTTGGACATGTACAGAGGAGGGATAGTGAATATATGGGTAGTAGGATGCTGAGGTTGG